>LR736861.1:3423875-3433882 GCA_902654985.2 Oryctes borbonicus | reverse complement strand
CCTGGCCTTTTGGTTTGCCGTAATTTTCCGGATCTTTTAGGAAATTTCTAACGCAATGATCGCTTCTTCGTAACCGACGAGCAATTTCCTTCTTACTAACACCATCCTGGTGCCAGGCTAGAACTTTACCCCTTTCTATCAAGGATAATTGCTTTTTTCTACCCATATTGCAAACACTTTATAAAACATAATTTCTCGTGGTGAAATGTGTATACTTCACCAGCACAACCGCTGCATATAAAGAGAAGTATCAAATTAAAACATTTTTGCTTATATTAATGTAATAAATGCACAGGGTCTAAATTTTTGTCGCATTTAAAATTCCTATTTTGATCTGGGAAAATCTCAATTACCCCTCATAAAGCAATAAATACCCAGAAATATCTATAAATGGACTATTTACATAACAAGTATTAATAACCCTCATTTACATTTTATATAATGTCTATAAACTTTGTTTCGTAAATAGAAACGATTCCGCGTCTATATTTTTGTCGGGTAGTGTAGGTAGGCAAGAAGCAGTTCTCTCCAAATGGCGTGAACTAGTTTCTAGTGCGGCTTACGGAAAAAGTAATGCTCACCGGTTGGCGCATTTTGCTAATTAACCGTTCTTATCGAGTATAGTAGCTCCACTGTAAATGAACCCTTAAAAATAATGTCAAAGGCATACAAGTCCAACAGCAAATTTCCTGAAACACGTAAGAAGTATTGCCGGGGTGACAACTTTTTATGCAGAAATTGGCTCATCCACTTTTACCCCCGGCAAGCGGGGAGCACTGGAACAAGAACTGATGTATCCGCTTTTTATTCTATTGCCTGTTTTTCGTTTATACCATTACTTTAATCTTCCGTAAAAAAAACGAACGCAAAATCGACATAAAACCTAAAACATTAATTACTAAATAAATCTATTTAGGCTTTACAGTAAAGATTTAACCCCTGCAACTCAAATTACAAAAAAATTGCATGACTTTCTATTAAAATTCAATGTAATATCTCTGCTTTAATCTGACAAAAATATGGACAAATTGAAAATCTGTGCTTATGGTTGCTACAGAATATCCCCTTGCGTTGCCCCGCTTCCTTCCTCCCGATGAGAGCCTGCACACAGATTTTTTTTTCAACATCTTCCTAATTTTAAATCTATTTTCACGCACACTCATGGATAGATAAAAACAGCTCAGCTGAATCTCGCCCTGAGATTGCGTAACACATTTTCTTTTTAACTTTATACATATTGCTTTATTGTAATTATTATTGTAACAATAAATTCCGTTACTATTTTTATTAAATTCTGTATGTTTCAATATTTGTTCTTTTTTTTACATATTTGCTGACGCGATGGATAATATTGGATATTTTGAGCAGCTAATGGTCTATGCACAAAGAAGTCCTATTATACTATAAGTTGAAAACCATTTTGTACACATACTTGATTATGCAGAACGTGCCTCTAAACAATTCAGTCCAGAAAATATGTTTTTCTACCCACAACTAGGCGGACACATTAGATATGGCCAACTTAATTTATTACTGTCTTATTCAATTCCTTTTCGCCTAAACTATAGAGGAAGTACATTTATCTTTAGTAAAGCACATTATTGAAGGTTATAGCTAGAATTTTCCTTGAAGAATTACATAATTTATTCCGTAAATATGACAAGCTTTACAGGTGTCTTGCGTTAGATACGATATTCTTTGTTCAATTATTGTTAGTAAAATAAAATATCATTATACTAAAATTTGTTTTTGTACTTTTGTACTTTTTTTTTATACCAGTGGAGCTGGTTATAAAACTATAATTGTAGCCATAAATTTCTCCTTCAAGTAACGGATGATAATTAGTCTGAAATAGATAGGTACACGTTTTAAATCAACAATTTACTGTCGTTTGATTTTAAGAAACAGAAACTAAAATAACTTTACTAAATGAATAATCCGGAAGTCGTTTCAAGAAACTGTCCCGCGATATGAAATTCATTTGCTATTACCGTAATCGAGAAAATCCATTATTTAAAACGTGACTAGGTAATTGTGATTCAGACTGTAGGAGTCACAAGCGTACTACTAAAACCGGTAATAATTACCTGCGAGTGGGACATGTGGATACAATGAAGTTTATATGTGTAGGTATTAATCCGATTGGCACTAGCTATACGTATAACAATTACGATTGAAATAATTTAATAATAATAATTATAGATGTAAAGTTTGCAAACAAGATACTGAACAAAATGTAAAATACCGTTACGGAAAGGTGCAACGCTCACCGATTAGCTCATTTTGCTACCTGTGCGAAATTAGCCTTACTTTCTTTCGAAAATTGAAATTCTGCTGCTTCTTCCAGATCGTTCTAGGTTCGTTCTACATTGTACAGAGTATCTCAAAAAGAAGTCAAAATTGGCCGAAAAAATTTGAAAACACCCAGTCCTACTTTCTTGAAAATTGAAATTTTTTGAGTTATTCCAGGGGAGCTGCCCGGAGTTTGTTTTATGGTCATGTCTTTTCATCTATAAGAGGTGCAGACCTAAAATTCTGGAACAATGTTTAGAACAATTACAACAACCTGGAGCAACTCCCAGAACTTCGATTTTCAAACTAAGCGGGACTAGGTGAAAAAAACTGTTTTCTCAATATTTTAGACCAATTTTGAACTTGTATGTATGCTCCTTGCTACTGCCTCCTCATGTAAGCGGAAAAATTATAAACCACCGACATGAAATAATTACCCCTTTTATTTCCATGTTCTAGGTAGAGCTCGGCAGATTCTCATTGCAAACCTAAGAACTCCATGGCATGACATAAGTAATAAGATTCGTCTGGTTGGTACCATCGCATTGCTTTAATTTTTACAACATACTAGAGGCTAAATATATCTTACGATCCCGTTATATTTAGATATTGCTGGTTTTACCGTGTGTTTCGCCATATTTAGAATAGTTATACAATAACCAGAATTACTTCCACTTACAATTGCTTATTAATATGATCGAAAGAATAAAGAAAACTAGTTTGTCAAAAGTAGGAGCCGTAAATGGATAGCTTCGCATTATACGTAGGTGTGAATAAATCCCCCTTTTACGTCTCCTCAATAATACGATGCACTGATTCGGAAACTGCGTTGCATATGTGACCATTAAGGCTTGGTCGTTAAACTGCGTCAATATTTTTGTTTTCTTAGAAGCTTTAACTGTTTAAGAACGTTATACAGGCAAATCTCTTGCATTGACCATTACTTTCTTACGAAATATACGGGGGCGACGAAGAAATTTTTATAATACAGTCGGATCTAACAAGCACGATAATAACTCTATGTATGTGTAGCTACATACACATATGTTGTAGGCAATTACGCCTAATAACTCAGATATCTTCCGCATTGTTTGGTATCGTTATACCGTGAAAGATCGCGTCGCAAACGTCGAACGGTTTATTTTCGAAAGCTTCGCTAAGCGAAGCGAAGACAAAATCACGAACTTTACGTGAAATATATGTGTCCGCTGCGTTTAACAGTGACCTTAATGTCTCTCGCGCGACTATCGCGCTCGCGTTCTGCTACACAAAAGAACGAACGTACGGCGTTTTTAAAGGCAAGGACAAATTCCGTACTCCTACAAAATGGAAACGTTGCGCCGGTCGAAATATTAAAGAAATTGTAATATACACAACACGCCTCCGCGCTAAAATTACCGATGTTTTTTGTTGATTTTTTATGACCTGGATTCAAAAGTCAAGTAAAGAGAACGTTTTTACCAATGTCAAATAACGTCTTGCATATCGATAAATAATAATGCGAATACTAGAAAGCATCCCCAAGTAGTCGTAATTTTTCTGAAAATAATGTTAAATATCAATAACATCTTTTGCTGAAGCTATTGGGTTTAAATAGAACCTGTTCATTTTTCTTCTTTAATTAGCTGTAACGAACAAACGATTATTTGGAGTATTGTTCCATCAAATATTGCCTAATTCTAATAATATACATTCGTGAATTTCTAGATATTTTTATGTGTTCTATACTATTAAGTACCATCCGGAAGAATACAGAACTGAACTATTTATTTTTCATTTTTAGTTAAGTGAAATACAATAATTCATTTTGAACTTTACTCAGTTTTTTTTTTATTAAAACGGTATTAGTAACCCAAATGCTTAGAAACAGTAACCAAAATAAACTGCTAATAAAGCTACTCATGGTATTGGTGGAATTCATGACAAAAGCAATGTGACGAGACAAAAAGCTAACATGTCCGTTGGTCGCCTACCCAGCACTGTTCCAAGCGCATTCTCTGCCTCACATCGCTATTTTCCTCACGACTTACATCACTCTCCTTCGAAACAACGAGTTAAGTATATTTCTTGGCAAAAGATACACTCGCCTGCGGTCTAGAAAACAGCAACAAAAAGCGGGTACATAACTGTACTGTGCGCTTCACGAAATTAACAGAGACTAGACAGACTGTGTTGCCTACTGGTTTCCTCGAGAATCGACAAAACACGAGTCTGTCTAGTCTCTGCTAACTTTGTGACGCGCGCAAAAACTGGCGAACTTTAGTTATGTGAGGGATAGAGTCACCCGACACTTGCGAAAAGCAATCAATCTGTTGTCACAGAGGTCCTGACCAATTTAAAATTTATCTTCAAGATGTGTTGAATTGAACACACGATATCATTAAGAGATTCTTGGCAACTGGAGAAACATTGCAGTTTGTATTCATGCGACACCGGTGACCAAAACCAAGTAATATAATTTAACATTAAAGGTCAAAAGATGCTATATAGAATAACAACGTAAGCATTGCTACATTCTAGCGCTACAATCCACCAATTTATTGACTAATATTATACGAATCCTCAATTTCCAATTTGTTAACCGATTTATTGACCAATTTCTTGAGCAATTAATTGATCAGTGTAAATTAGCTCTTAGTGTATTTTGCCACCTATTTCTAGCACGCAATCATTGAAATGCTGATTTTTTAGAAACATAATAAACAATGCTCATGTGTGGTGTGCATTATTCAAGTGCAAAATGTATTTGTTATTGAAAATTTTATTGCTAATCCTTTTCTTGTAATCTATAAAATATAGAAATTTCTAATGTCTACAGGAAGTTTCCAAAAAGTGGGCAAAGCCCGTTTTAGAATGATCCGCTTAATACAAAATCGATAGTACTGTTCGTGATTTCATAAATTATTCTTCCAGAAAGCTGTATGTAATGCACTTTTGCGCGATGTTAAGAATAATAATTATCTCCACCATTTAAAATTGTACATTATTCATCTTCCTTTTGGAGCTATTACTAACAGGAAACAAGTTTTTGTTCTAATTTTATGCTTAAATACACAACACGGGTAATGTATTAAACTAACTTAATATAAATCAATCTATTGATGCGAAATTGAATTAATTTCCTCCAACCTCGATATAAAGTTGTGTGAGCAAGTTTTAGAATGAATTTTGCCTTGGATTTACATCTTGTTTAGTTTTTCTATAGGAATGCTGTTTTTTTTTTGATTAATTAAAACACTAGCTCATTAGTTCGTTACGTTGTACCTATTCGTTTTTTTTTTTAATTAATTAAATTACTTACAATGAGTTAACGTTAAAGGTATGGATTTACAAAAGGAGTATCGGATTATTTGGTAATGGAAATACTCGCATTCAAATACCGAACGGCCTAGAACAGATGTCTGAATATTTGTATTTTCACCAGTACAATAGTAGCCCCAAAATGAGATTTAGTTTTCCCAGCATAAAGTCTTAGCACTCTACTTTACATTCTAACCTTATGTAAATTAAATTTTCTTTCCTATCCCTATAAATGCCTAAGCCAATAAAACAATCACAAAAAGAACAAATAATTTATAATAACTGATTGTATAATATAAATCTGCGCTCAAGGGGGTTCCCTTCACACACTGTTGTCCGAAAACCAGTTCAAAACGTTTCTATTTAAGGTTTATATGGGCCGATATTCAATTCTGAAAAACCTTGTGGAACTCCCTTGTACGATTTATAAAGTTAGAAGCTGAAATATATATTTCTAGTGTTTCTCTTCCCTAGTAGTACAGGCGGTTGGCACAACGTTGGCTTCCCATAACGCATCGCTTGGCTCGACGTTGGCAGCGATGTCGACGTTACGTGAAAGTGTCAAACATTTTTCATTTTTGGCCGAACGTTGGCTCGCAACGTTCTCGCATACTTACCTGATCTTTGGGCGAAATCTACTTTCGAAATCTGATTTTATCGACCTAGAGCTAGTCGATGCCCAACGTTATAAAAAGATACATTGTAAACAAGGTGGCTCCAAGAATGGATTCTTAGGATACTCCACAAGCAACGCATACAGCACAAGAGCGGAATTGTTTCTTCAAGTTTCTTATGAAATCGTGAATAGTAACAAAAGATTTGCGGTTGCTAAGGTAGGCTTTAAATGAACTATACCGTACCGTATACCGTAAGCCCACATCTTAACTAACAAGATATTATAGTCCAATGAATCGAAAGCTTTCGATAAATCGATCGCTGCATTTCCTAGATGAATTTCTCTGTATACATTATTCAAACAGCAGTACACAGCATCCGTTGTAGATTTGTCTTGTGCAAAACCAAATTAACTGGCGGAGATTTGAAGCAAACGTACGTTTTTTATCTTGCTTTCAAATGATTTGGAAAATTACCTTCGATCGAGGAACATCTTCATCTCGGGTTTATACCCGTAGATGTAAAATAAAAACAGTTATTTGTGTGTGGTATACTATACGAAAATTATTTTCCAACAACGATTTATTCAAAATTCTTCTAGCGAATGATAGCCCTGGGTTCTGTTACGAGATTATCCGATGCATTACGCAGTGATAATGATTAAAATTCGATTTTAGCTGAATTGTTTATTTTGGAGATTATATGCCTCTAGAAGAATTGAACCTTTATTGGTCTTATACAGGCTATACAAGTCTCTGAATTGATTTGCGCTGAGGACCAAGATAGGTTTGTTTATAATAGCAATTACAGTAGTGCGTTCTTTTGGTGCACCATGTCCTTATAACCTATTGAAGTACAGTAATCGACCACTTCCAAAACAACCCCAAACCATAATATTTTCATACTCTTTCATTCATTCTCCAATTCGGTGATGCGATGTTTGAAACGATACAGCCAAAATTTTGATTCGTCGGAATTGTCTTCCATTGATCTTGTGCCAATGTTCGTAGTATTTAGCCCACTTGAACCTTTTCTTTTTATCAGCAGTCGCTACTTAGGTTTTCGAACGGCTATGCAGTGCAGGAATCGTAGGATCTAATCTAGCTGTTAAATTTAGTTTCAAAGTTAGTAACGTGGGATTGTCCCGTTAGGTAATTTTAGTTCTAAGCTAAATGGATCACTGAAAGATCGCAATGCTTTTTTAGCCGCACGATAGATAAAAATGTACAACTTGAGCGGTTGCATATTTTACTTCAACTTACGTTATGCATGCCCCGAATAACTGGTAAGAAGGTAAAATAACAAAATAATATTTTTTTTTAACATCAAAACATTTTCACTTCGGCCTATCCATTGGAGGAAGGAAAATATTAAGCCAATATTAAATGTTCCGTTAGATTTTGTAAATTCGTGTGAAACCAGCTGGGGGTCATTATTCAAAACCAATGTTAGAGGCAACCCATGTTGTTTTTAATTTATAATGGATGTACACTGCCGTTCAGAGAAGTTCGGTTGCTTGGTAAAAAACATGAAAAGGTTACAGAAACAAACGAAACTAAAAACAAAATGCAATTTTATTGTATGTAGAGGTAAAAAAGACAAAAATAAATAAATAAAAAGTTATTCTGGCCTAACATAACATACTGAACATTATTTTTTTTTTCATCGAAAAAACCTCCTTTGCTGTTAATCACCGCTCGAACTATTCTAGGCATTCTTTCGATAAATTTTGTTAAAATGGATTGTGGAATATTAATCCATTCCTGATGGCACTGCATGATTCTGGAGTATTGCAAAATAATTTTTCTTCCTCATTACACCCTGCACTCTGCATAAATCTCCCGTCCCAGCAAAGGAGAAACATCCCCGCACTAACACAGAACTACGCCCTTGTTTCACTGTTGGCACAATGCAGTCCGGGATCATTTTTTCGGTTTTAGATCTTCGGACATAAACTCGTCGATTTTGCCCAAAAACCTCAAAGTTTGACTCGCCACTCCAAAGCACGTGTTTCCAATCATCTAACGACCAATCTAGATGAGAACGGGCCCACTGTAGCCGTTTTGCTCTGTTGCCCCGACGTAATAAGGGTTTTCGAATGGCAATGCGTCCATGAACGTCCGCTTGTTGAAGTCGACGTTTTACCGTACTCGCCGAAACTTGTTCTGTTAATTTTCTATTGCGTTTGCTTAATAATACAATTCTCAAATCTTCAGCTTTTGCTGTTTTCCTAGATGCTCCAGGACGAACACGATTTTCTATAGTTCCAGTTGTCCGATATCGCTTTATGATGTCATTTACTGTTGAACTTCTCATATTTATTTTTTCAGCAATTTGTCGCCCCGAATATCCTTCTTCAAACAGCGTAATAATGCGTGAACGTTTTTCTACACTGGTAGGCTTGCCACGTGCCATTTTGAAGTATATTTTCTTAAAACTTTCGCGCAAAAACGACAGATGCACACCAACACACGTGTAACAGTAAAATGAAGCAAATTGATATCTTTACGCTTGTGATAAATAAACCAGAGTGATGCTGCGCTATATTTCCTAAATGTATTGTTCGTTAATAATCCCCAAACGACCCGTTTCAAAAGATCGGTACTTCCGAGAAATTCTTACTACTCTTCTTAAAAAACAAATTTGACCTATACTTTAAATATCTGCCACTGCCGTTCAGGGTACTCGCAATAATTTAGAATTACCAAGGCTTCTTTTTCATAAAGTACGTGATGGAGAAAGAAATGTTGAATTAATAAATGACAAGTATATTAAACTTTGATTCTATACATCGAGGGTGCGGTTACAATTACCACACCGCGCCTTAACAACGTGGTAAAATAATATACATACAAGTACTAATTTATAGAAGTGTAACATGGCACTTGATCTACTATAGCTCTCTCTAGATGTACATACAGAATTAGATTTATGGAAGTTAAGGACATGGAAGGGCTGATATTTATCGTATTCGACTACCAAACTGTTATTTGTTAAGTCAATCGTGTAAACCTTGTATTATGCTTACTCTTTGTGACCGTACAAATTTTAGATATTTTATTTGTTTACTCGGCTTTGTGTAAAGCATACTTTATTTTGTTTAAGTCTATGTACTGCTTCGTAAATAAATACGTCTCAGGAAGAATAGGAAGTAATACCGATTCTCGACCGTTACAAGTAGCATATAAATTATACTTTCCAAACACCTAAGTGCCTAGCTTCGATGCATCTTCTAGTTCATTACAAATTGCGTGTGTAGTTTGTTAGTAGTTATAACATTGAAAATGCGAGTACCTACTAAAGAATATTCTCTTTTGACCTTTTGAATATATTCCCGATATATTAATATCTAAAGAGATTTGTAAGACAAGTACAGAATAACGACAAACGATGTGTAAATAATGTTTACACCATCTGCAAGAGTGTAAAAAACGTCCCGTTATACGACGTAACCCGACGCTTGTTGAGTTAAATCTAATGATTAATTTAAGAGTGCATAAAAACGTATTCATCGCCCTCGATGGGACGCCATGCGCCTGCACGCCTCCAAATGTACCGACTCGATTCAGATATGGTAATAACTTTCAAATGAACTGAATGTAAAAGTTGTGATTAGTTTTCTTTCTTTGATCTTCTTGTATTCGTTTTCTATAAGATAAGCATAAAGCACTTCCTTCAAATCTGGCTAACTCATTTATTGCGTTTACGTTTGCTATTTGTCAAATTCAGTTTTTTTTTTGTTATATTATTACTTCTATTATCTATTATCTATTATCTATTATCTATTATCTATTATCTAT
>LR736861.1:3275541-3414909 GCA_902654985.2 Oryctes borbonicus | reverse complement strand
CTACTGAAATAAAGAAACAGCGATCCCATTGTTAATCGATGAGACGGGGATTTAACCAGCTTAGATCACACAAGCTCTCATTATGTTTTATTGGACCATATTCACACAATAGGTTACAACTTTGTTCTGTTCACTCCTAAACTTTATTTATTACAAGCAATAAATGACATCAACGTATAAATATAAAGCAACATACGTATAACTGCCTAACTTTTCAATACATATAAATCAATAACGAACAAGTTATTTATAGTACTCCAAATGCCAAATAGAACATTCATGCAATTATAATTTATACTTTAATTTTAGTGTTAATTTATGCATTAGATTACAAGATATATATAATAAATGTAATTTATTGCAATAGTTAAATTAGCGTACCGAAATAAATTATTTATAGGAAAGTTTTGGTATTAATAAAGCATGGGAATGCTTTCATGTTGAAATAATTCTAATTGTAATTTTTTTTTAATTTGTAATGTGCGTAATCTAATTTATTTCCTTTAGCACCACCGACCGGAGCGATACATTTCCGTACTCGCTTAAGTACACTCTGGGTAGCTCTTAAGACTGTCCTTCCATCTAATTCGCGTAAAACTTCCCCTAACTTCATTTTGCAATTCGTTCACGTCGTTGTACCGCATTTTGTACACCTGATTTTTTAAGTGTCCCCAAAGAAAATAGTCTACAGGTAAAAGGTCAAGTGAGCGCGCCGCCCATCGAATTGGCCCATTTGTACCAGTCTACTTATCGGCAAAGATGGTGTCCAGATAGTTATGTACTATGCGGCAGTTGTGTGCAGGAGCACCGTCCTGCTGAAAGTATAAATTTTAGTGCATCAGATAATTGGCGTTATCAAGGAAATCCTCTAGAACATTAGGAATAATCTGTCTCCTGCCAATGTAACATTGTAGACCACTGAACCAACGACTATCGAACCAATTAATCCACACTAAACATTGAACTTGTGCAGCATGTGGACGCAAGTTTAACAAATTTTCTTGCGACCAGTAGTAATCTTTCTTCTTATTAAACATATTCCTATTGGAGAAATTTGCTTCGTCGCTCCATAGAGTACACTGTGCTCCATTCAAATTTTCATCATAAAAATTAATGAACCATTGATAGAAAGCCAACCTCCTACCTGAATCTTGTAGTTGTAATGTTTGTGAAGTTCGGTACTTAAATGGGTTATACTTATGCTTTTTTTTTATTCTTTGTACTGATGCGCAACTTAAACCCAATTCGTTTGGAGCATCTCTAAGAGAAAATATGCTAAGTCTGAAATTTCTACTTCTTCGTTGATAATGATATTTTTCTTTGTTCTCTTCTTTTTAAATAAGCAATCATGTTGCCTAAACCGTTTGTAAAGTTTTCGAAAGTAACGTCGATCTGGCTGCTGTCATAAAGGATAGTGTTCAGCGTAATAATCGTTAGTCTTCCTTGAATTTTTGCCGCATACGATGTATGCTTCCAATATATCGCGTTTATCCAAATGAGGAAACACCATAGCGAGATAATATCTAACACTGAACAACGAAAGATAACCAAAAATGTTCAAGAGAACTAAAGAACTCAACACAAAATCAAGTAACTATTTTTAATAATTAAATGTGCAAAACATTTAAACTCAATGTGTTTCTGACAATTTCAAGGAGTTTTGGTTTAAAGCCTACTATAAATTTTACAGGGTGAAAAATGTATCTTTGCCATCAATTGAAATCCACCATAACTCCTTTTTTTTACGACAATAGTGTATTGAAACTTTTACATCATAACTTTCAACATTTTAAAAATATCCATTAAAAAAAAATATAAATTTCAAGAATTCTCGGAAATGCGTCATGCAATTGTTTTCATCAGCGTTAAAAACACTATTACTATTTTAACCTACTGTCTAGAATTAATAATAACAGAGATAGCAATGGTGCGCACTTAATTTGAATCACCCTCTATAACTCTCACTTTTCAACGATTTAAATTTGGGACAAAATTTTGCAATAAAACCGCGTCAAATGTACTGATGTACATTAATACTGAAGAATACTGGAAAGATCTGAATAATTACAATGATTAACGATAGGTTTCCATTACAAGTAACTTTTTCAAATATGAGCGTATCACACAATTGGTCACACTATGCACTATTTAAACAATCTGCCAAAAATAATACACAATTAATTCAATCGTGCAGTGTCTTGCGCTTTAAAAAAAGGAAGTATGAATATATTAAGTCAAGGTAATGGGCTTTTGTGTATCGAAACGGTTATTAGCGTTACGTTTAAATACATTTCTTGAATTATTTTGCATAATACTAAGCGCACGCCTAATGTTTTTAATGTTGAACGAGAGTAAAGCGTTAAAGAGTAATGCGGATTTAATGTGCTTTGAGGAATAGCCACATTTACTATTTGTGGACAATTAGCAATTAGTAGGCTGCGGACTCCTTTACAGCATCGGGAAAACTACCCGTATATTTTTCTTTCTTTTTAGTTTAAATTATTAAGCTTGCTTAGTTTTACTTTCTGAATAAAATATTTATTTCTTTTCGTGGGAACTCATTTAGGTTTTTTGTTTTCTATTAGGGGTTCCACTTAATGCACTAAGATTCCTTTACCGAAAATACAATTAACGTTATTGGTATTTTACACCTACATATACCAACAAATAAGTACCTAACGGTAAATGGAAATACACAATGCATAACCAAATGTAAAACCGTTTTGCATCGTCCATCTCGATAAAATTAATTTCATTTTTGTCCGGGAACATTTTGGAGATTTGCCTAAACATAAATATTTCAAAACACAAATGATGAAATTAAAAGAATTGGTACCATAGAAGAGCTGAGAACTCGAAGATATTTGAATATTCAAAAAATTCAAGTAAATCTAATTGTGACAATCATACGTAACCTTTTTAAATTCATATTTAATCTTCATGTTCCAACTCTCAGATTGGACGAACAAAGCCCTTACAACTGAAAATGTTCCGAAATAAAGCGATTAGGAAATTAGCCAAGAACTTTATAAGTATCTGCCACTATTAAAAGTTTTCCTTGTGTTCATGCAGTCTCTTTCTTAGTGGCTCCAGCTTTAGGTAAAAGCTTTACCACTGTAAGTTGGAACCAAGGGTTTTTCCATGTTCCAGTCTACATCAAATATTCTGCTGTTCTTCAGATTATAATTTAAGCTAACTTTTCATATTACCAAACATAATTTTCACAATTAGCACTTTTGTTCGATTCATTTGTTTAGGTACTATTTCTCGGTGTGTAAAAATAAGACGGCCGCTCTTTTCTTATCATCATTCCGTGTGTTATTGCTCTCCAACTTCTGTATTTATTCAAATCGTATAGTTTTGAATCCTTAATCTTAATTTCATTTATTTAGGCTAAGGATGGTAAAAGTAAGATATAAGAATCAAGTTTGTCACTAGAAAGCCTACATAGACGTAGTAAATCCTGTAGGTATTTATTTCTCAGCATTATTTCACCTATGAAAAAAATTTTGGGAACATTTGAACATTTATTATTAACATTCAGCTTTATATTATCTCAATTAACTACTTGTACTAAAATAACGGATTTTCACATTTAACCGGCATGTAATTAATTTCTATATACATTCTTAACTTCTATCGATTCCAGGTGGATACAACAACGGTGGCTATAATCCAGGTGCTCACAATCCAGGCGCATACAACCCCGGCGCATACAACCCCGGTGCATACAATCCAGCAGGACATGCCGCCGCTCCAGTACCTGCCGGCGTAGATCCGCACTCTTGCCCAAACTACCCATTCTGCCACTGAGAGGGTCAAGCGAGACAGCCAGCTGACAAACTGTTGTCATGTATGCTTTTGTAAATTTTCTTTCAAAAAAAGACATCTGTGTTCACTTACAATCTTCAAACATCTGTAACATACTTTCCTATCTTGAATGTTTATCTACTTTCTTGATGTTCTCAACTTCATAAATGTGATCTTACTAAATGCTATATATTTTTGTATATATTATTTTTTATACACATATACATGTACCTATATAAATACTTTTGGAAAGTAGAGTCTGCAATTTCTCCCTTCCAAAACAACTTTTGTAAAAAAAGAAATAAAATATTTAAACAAAGTTTTTGTACAGTTTGCATATCTCCTTCGTGTTGTGCAATATGTACTTCATTTTATGTAAAATCGAGGTAAATATTTAAATCTAATTACTTGCAAAGTAAGAAAAGCAGCACAAACTATATTAGAACTATAAGAATGTCGAATGGCACTAAACTCTGACATTACATCGTAAAGTATACTCTGAAATAATTAACATATAAAGAACAAAGGAAACACTGAAGATTAAATAACCCAATAAAAATTAAATACTGCAAGAAGTGCTAAAAATAACTAAGACAGAAGTTAGTAGATAGAAAACAACTGAAATGAAGAAGCGAGAAAAGT
The DNA here is from genome assembly GCA_902654985.2 of Oryctes borbonicus. NCBI lineage: Eukaryota > Metazoa > Arthropoda > Insecta > Coleoptera > Scarabaeidae > Oryctes > Oryctes borbonicus. Next base: position 3,410,457 of record LR736861.1, on the reverse strand, counting down.
CAAATGGAAAAATATTCGAAGAAAGACAGAAAATAGGCAAGAGAAGAGAAAATTATAGAAGGTTACATGTACTCAACTCCATATAACCTTACGCTGAAAGGCAAAAAGATTCTCAAGATTAAGAAAGAATGCTTTTGAGATCCATTTCTTAAACTTCGGTGTCTAGAATGAATAAGTGTTGCGTCCAATTGGTTTATGGACTGATTGCCGGTGAACTGTTGGGAGGTTTCAAAAAATAAAGTCGAAGTCAAGTTGTTACATACAGTGTGTCCACGGATTTGGTGCACAAGGGGAAAAACTTTTTTATTCTACATTTTATGAAAAAATTATTCTTTACGAAAGTTTTTGCTTGCCTTGAAACCATTATACAATATATTAAAATGCACTGATTACCTTCTGTATGCATATAAATGTAGAAAACGCGTTTGCTTACTTTCAAAAATTTAACCAAGTTCAAATTATTGTTGATAATCGTATTGCCTTTTAATTCTGTTGACATTTAATTATTTGTCTGTTTCAAATTTAAGTGACACGATATTTGCAATCACGAAGATCACAATTATGCTAACATTGTAACAATCAATTTATTTGATCAAGTCTTATGGAATTGGTGATATTTCATATCGAACAGCGATCAAAAAATTTAACGTTAAATTTCTTCGGCATTAATATCGCTATTAATTCTTTGAAAAAGCTTGTTAAGAAATTTGATGAAACTGGCTCTGTTGTTAGAAAGAAGAAAACAAAGAAACAATACAATGAAGATGATGCATTAACTGTTATAGCTGTGGGATCTGTATTATAAGATCCAAAAATATCACTACGTAAGAGAGTGGCGGAGTTGTGTGTAAGCAAGAGCTTACTAAGGAAAACAAGACTCACCCATTCAAACCCAAATTTATTCATATTTTGAAACCCCGGGACGATGCGTTTAGATTAGAATTTAGTACTTGGGTTGGAGAAAATATGTTATGGAAGATCAATCTTTCCATCATAAAATTTTGTTTTCAGATGAAGCTACTTTTACCACTAATGTTCATATGTCATCCCAAAATTGCAGATATTGGGCAGAAGCGAATGTGGTGTGTCAATAAAATTATTTGCCCCTTTTTTTTCGAAAACAATTTAAACCAACATAATTATTTGGATATGTTACAAAATTTTGTTCTACCATCGCTGGAGGATATTAACAAAGATGCAGTCTGCTTTCAGCAAGATGGATGCCCTGCGCATTCAACTAATTTAATTAGAAACTGGCTTGACGACCACTTTCCTGATAGATGGATTGGTCGTTTTGGACCTATTCATTGGCCAACACGCTCGCCCGATTTAACGCCAAAGAGTGTACGAAAATAGTAATTTTGATGCGAATTTGGGAGTGAGATTGATATAAGAACATTTAGGAACGTTTACAGAGAATTTAGGTATAGGGTCGAAAAGTGTATGGAAGTAGGTGGAGGTTACGTTGTCTTTTATCACTTTTGAATTTATATACATTAGAAAATATTTCATAAAGTCTTATGTTTATAATAAAAAAATTATTTTAGTTAACTAGAATATTATTAAATATTTTATATCTAAAAATATGTATAAAAAAACTATAACATAAAATGGTTTAAGAAATGTATCAACGTTCATTGTTGTATAAGTTTGCACCAAATTCGTGGACACACTGTATATTAAAAAACACATAAAAAAATACATTTACTCCGTGTGTAATAATAATAAAATAAAATAGTCTTCTTTTCCCAAGCCTGTGCTAATGTACATATATGCGGTTTCCTTGCTTCTCTGTATTTTGTGCTTGTCTCGAATCTGCTCCTTATTTTTATATCTTTGATATGATACAAAAGGATATTTTATTCGTATGTCATTGCATACTGTTAAATGCACTTACGATTCAATGTATTTTTGTTAATATGAATGAATGGTTGCCTCGATCAACAAGCAAAAATAAATATTAAAGTCTGCATGTTACTCCTTTATCATTCCCAACTAATTTTCCTTCAGCTAGTAAATAACTATACCTATTGTAGATCACTTAATCATGTTACTACATACCATTAAAGTAATTTAATTAGTCGATGAACAGCTGAATCATTTTTAATTGAGAAACATTGACCATTTTTTTTACAAGACAAGTAATTAAGACCGTTTGGGAGTCAAACAGGTTGATTAATAAGAAACACAGATTTACTAAGCTCTACATAAATTGGTTCCATGTTGCGTTACTAAAATGATATTTATGCATTTAATTAACCATAGACTTCTCAACGAGGCTATTAATATATTGATTTATGTGTCTACTTTATATGTCAGCATGCTTCGTGCTGTTTTCTCTGTAGAAATTGATTTTATAGAAAAGATTTTACTGAGAATTGATATTATATTACAAAACGAAGAAAAGAATTACGATTTCGCAAAAATCAAAACGATAAATAAAAACATATCGATGAACATTATTAATTTTCATATATATTAAATAATTTATTTAATTATACTTAGTATCAATTGAAATAAATTGAATATGTTGTTATAAAAGTTGTCCATGCAACTGAGAGCGATACGCCGCCAGACTCATACGGTTTCAACCCGGAATCCTAATTTCTTCAAAAAAAAAAAAGATAATTGAAGTTGAAAGCTTATAAGGTTATATAAGGAAACACATTAACAGTAATATCTGCTTATTCTATACCACAAGCATTTAGAACAATTACGAGTAAACAAACTATAACTACGTGCACTACCGTCCATATTAGTTCGGACACACAAATAAATGTTAAAAAAAAACAAGAAAATATTCAAACTCATTTTTCCAAAACTTAAAATTTTTATTGCATTTTATTAATAGCGATTAAAATTAAAGAATAAAAGTAAAAAAAAAAGTAATTCTAACGAAAAATAAACAAAAACTTCTTAAACATTCTGTTCATCAAAGAAACTCCCTTTTGCGCGAACAACAGCTTTCACAATCCGAGGCATCCGCTCCACTAGCTTTTCGAAGACTCTACTTCTCATATTAGTCCATTCCTCTTGTAAAATGTTCCACAGGTGGCCTACGGAGGTAGGGCATACTTTTCGGATCCTCCTGTACAGTTCATCCCATAACAGCTCGATGGGGTTTAGATCAGGGCTTTGCGGCGGTCATGTCATTATTTGTAAAGTGCCATTATCTTTTTCTTCATTTAAGAAATTTTTACATACCACAGCTGAGTGTTCGTTGTCCTGCATGAATACAATATTTCCGCCGATTAGACGTTGCCCCGATGATATTGCATTTTCTTGCAGTATTTCTAAATAACCTTCTTTTCGCAAAATACCTTCGATTCGATTCAAGTCTCCTGTACCGGCGTAGGAAAAACAACCCCAAACAAGCACAGAATTTCTTCCTTGCTTAACAGTTGGCACTACACAATCCGGCAACATTCCTTCGCCTTTCGCTCTTCTTACAAAAACGCTCCTTGATTGTCCGAACACCTCAAACTTTGACTCATCAGTCCATAGCACCCTTTTCCAATCATCCACTGTCCAATTTCTATGTGTTTCTGCCTACTGTAGCGGTTTTTGCCTGTTTCCCCGTCGAAGTAGGGGTTTTTTTGTTGCAATGCGGCCGTGAAGATTTGCAGCTTTTAATCTTCTTTTGTATCTGTAGTAACAGAAATTTTTCTTGCACGATCACGATTCATTTCGGCGGCGATTTCTGGTGCTGTCAGTCTCCTATTTCGCTTGCTCAGCAATTTTATACGTTCATCGTCGGCGTGAGTTATTATTCTCTTACGACCTGAACGCGATCCGATCTCTTAAACTGCCCGTGCGTTGATGTCTCCGAATGATATCACTAACAGTCGATTTATTAACATGTATTTTTTCGGAAATTTGACGCACTGAATAACCTTCTTAATGAAAAGCAACAATTACAGAGCGCTTTTCTAAACTTGTCGGTTTTCCTCTCGGCATTTTAATCACTTTAATCAGATTCACACAAAAAGATACGCTATTAACACTAACGCACGCACAAGCAGGTTTATTTAGAAACTAAAGCATTTATCAATACACAATAAACTTTCGGGTGGCCTGCTCCCACCCCAAAGAGCATTGTAAATTTATTACCTGCAGTATTAACCCAGAAATAATCCTATTTGTGCCGATGAGGATTATTCTGAAAATTACTATATTGGGTCATAAAATATAATAGGTTTTTAATCATTCTCTAATCGATATTCTTGGAAGTTTGCCTGTACAATTGGTTATAAACTTCATAAAGGACCTAATATAAATATGTTATTTATATATAAACGCAATTATATTATCTTTTAGTAGAGTTTACAACATTTTACTAGGTGTCCGAACTAATATGGACGGTAGTGTACATATGTACTAGACGTCACTGGGGAAACCCTATTTCATCGATACTTCCCCAACTTCTTTCTCTACCGGGACTAGGCTTTCGCCCTTGGACACTATCGTCCTCCTTAGCCCCCTATATGTTAGTTTGTTTGTGTAAAACTATTTCGTTTAAAGTATCTCTCAGTAACCTCTAACTCTTCGTCCTCACTCTCGAAAATTCGGTCTTGAATCCCCTGACTCTCACACGAGGCGGTAGTCTGTCTTGGGGCTCGACAATCAATAGCACCCATGGGTGGTGCGATTTCGAGGCACACTTTCATAGCGATTTAAGAAACTCCGTTACTGATGCAAAAACCAAGGGAACCGCACGACTTGTTGCAGCATCTTGTTCTCCTCGATCTGTAATATTTATATTCCTCTCTCCACCACGGTAGATCACGCAATACCCGCATATATTAGTATCGACCTTAATATAAATACAAACTTCGATCTTAAATCCAACTCACTCTTTCTGCTTAAAAGGGGCATTAGCAACCCTTTTGGCACTATCAACTTGCGTTTGACTTGGGTTATATGGCCACATCTCCAGTCCCGAATATCTAATAGGGGTCCCTTATTCTAATTGGAGCATTTTAGAACTTATTCGTGAATCTCACCGCTATGCATTTCCGACTATAATATATAGTTTCCAGTTACAAAACCAATCGCTGCCTATCTTAATAGGCATAATTTTGAAATAACTCTTAAGAAGTTGTATAAGATGAACGCATTAATCCCCATGTTCATGAGTGTATAAAGGAGACCTTGATGCTGCACGAAGTCAAATGCTTTATCACATCCAAGAATATAACACGCATCGACTCTCTGTCCTCGAACGAGGAAAAACTTCAGTGTATGTTGCGAAAGCAATGGATGGCACGAATCAGTAGGTTTTAAATTAAATATTGCCCCCAACAACCGTTTTTGCTCTATAAATACACGATTCATATTAGATCACGACAAAGCACCCCGCAATATTACATTGTAGCTAAAATGCGAATATGCTACAACAAAATACATTTCTGGTAACCGTTGAATGTTCAGAGTATCCCCAAATGTTAACAGTGCGTAGTATGTACTATTAACTCCTCTTGCTGCTTGATCCGCATGCTTCATCCAAGAGAGAAGAGGATCTAAAATAACTCCCAAAAATGTTGTAATTTTATCGGTGTTAATGATCAAGTTGTTACGATTACACCATTGTTTCACTGCGTTTGCGGGTGGCTTAGCTTATTCGGCAATTCTTTCTCGTTGTCGGAGCACACAAAATTATGAGCAAAGTTGATCGTGACACTTTTTTGATTGAGTTTTAAAGGACGTTGAACAAAAATATAAAGGCTTCTAACCAGGATCCTTGCGGCGTGCCGAGATCTATATCAAGCTCCTGAGAATTTTCATAATTTACGCTCAATACATAATTTATGAATGTCAAATATCAAATTCAATTTGATCTTATTTTCCTTTTTAAACTCTTTAAGTCTCTCACTAAATTCCGACTTCATATTTACCACTAAATGTACATTAGTGAAGTTAAAGAATCTTAAAAAAAATTTTGTCAAATTTACGATTTTTCTTTAACTTTCTTTAACTTTAAGTTAAAATTTATTTTGTTACACGAATATTATTTAATAACCTAAAACGAGCCGCAATTATGACCCTTGGTTTAGGACATCAGCCCACCATAGCCTTGGGATAGATCAGGGTCCTTCTTGTTCACATTAGCACTGGACACTTGCAGAGGAAGGAAGTGTTCCTCTCCAAACAATCCCATTTAAACGGAGCGTAATGTTCAGTCGGTATCCCTACAACCGTGCGTAAGTCCTTTCTTGTCTCAGGTATCTTAATGTTGTACTCTTGTTCGATTAAATCAAATAAAAATGATGCGGTAGGAGTCAACAGATATCTACAATAATTTTTGCACAGATTCCTGAGGAAGCAACTTAGATACATTCAAATGAAGCCACGTAACATATTTTATAGAATACTCACCAAAGTATTACTTGCTTTACTTTTCACAAGCATGTATAAACGATGAATATAGCAATAATAATAAGTCATTAGTAATCTTATGTTTTGCTTGACTTCGAATTGTTATTGAGCGGTTCAATTTTAATACCGTACACACGTGTTAATTAATATCCCCCTAAACGCACCATGCGTAAAAGTCAAGCGAGCTACTGTTACACTAATTAAAATTATTAAACGGTTTTTGTGACCACACCTGCTAACGTGATGGATTACATTTAAAATTATTAGTATTAGTCACTCTTAGATAAGTGTAAATGAACAGTTGTGAAACCCTCCGCCACAACTATTAAACTATTAATTTGTTCAACAGATCCATAGGCTTCTAAATTACATTAACAAGTAAATGATCAACCGAAATGCTGTGTCGATACATGATTAATAGAAATTGGAATTGAGATTTTAATTAATGTTTTTTCGTCAAACTTTATTTGGACAGGCTAAGGATAAATATCCATTCGTAGCAAAAAATTCGTAACATGTATGCCTACGATAATGATTGGTTGTTGATTACTGAAATTCTTGAATACGCGTATCAAGGCTCCAGTACTTGCAATACGACATTCAAGTAGGGCAAAATAAAAACTGCATACTATATCGCGCTTAAAATAGCTGATTGTACGACCCATAAATTTCGACTTTCACTTTTATTGTGTCTCATAACCTATCAAATTCTAAGAAAAGCAATGTATTTATAATACACAAAATGTGTACATAGCGTTGGTAGACATCCTAAAGCTAAGCCAAGCTAAATAATTCATTGCTATCTATATAAAGATTGCTGGATGTCTACGAGTATTACTGGGAAAGGATCTAGCAACTCCAAGTTTTTATTATGAGAATATACACACTTCGTGCTATTTTAACCAAGAGTAAGTTTCAATCGGTGTACAATGAAAATATTTTTAAACACACTGCGAAATTTTATTTTGAAATAAATTAAGAATCGCTAATAATCATGCTTTTCTTTTTATCCTTCAACTATTGCCTTACAATCAGGCTAACAATACCAAAACTAACAGTAAATTCAGCCCAGTCAACATTAATATAAATTGAAGATCTAACTACCTAGAAAAGAAATACTTGTTTCAGCCTCGCTTATTATCCAAAAAATGCATGATGTATTGGATAAGAATTAAAGAGAAAGTAGTACTTACAAATGAAAAGTGCTGGCGAAAGTCAATAAATGTACATGACAAGAACGATCCATCTAAGAATACGAACAGTAGGAAGATTGAAGGAAAGAGAAGCGGTTGGGCGTGACCAAATTACTCCGGAAATAATAATAAACCTAGGAACAGAAGGATTAAAGTTATCCAATAAAATGTGAAGTAATGCAGAAATACACGAAGACTGGAAGATTAGCATTATTGTACAAATATATAAAGAAAGAGCACGGTAACTAGAGAGGCATAACATTGATGAATATTGTATGAAAAATGCAAGTAGAAATAGTAATAATTAAACTAGATTTAGACCAGGCAGAACCACACAAGATCACATTTTCACTTTAAAACACATGATTGATACATGGACATGGCATTTCTGGACTTGAATAAAGCTTTCAATAGAATACCGGGGAAACTAGTATGGAAAAGTCTAAAAAGAAGAGTTGTTGATGATAAATTGCGGAGGGAAATTGAAAAGTATATATCAAAACGCAAATTACGTGAGAACAAGCGATCAGAACGACGATGGACGATGTCTTAAAACAAGTTAAAACAAAAGTATATAAACGCAGTATAGATTATAAGCAGCTAAGATCAGTTAAACTAGCAGACTGCGCTTTTGCTGATGATCTGAGGATATGTGCGGAGAGTGCGCCTCATCCGAAAAAAAAACTTAAAAATGTGGCATTGTGGCAGGAATTGAGCAAAACAAAAATGAAGATAAATGTAAGCAAAACAAAAGTGATGACGCTGAGGCATTGTAAAGGAAAAATAAAATGATGTGAATCAAGCAAAGAATTGAATAACCATCTTATAGAAACTAATTGATATAAAAAAAGAATGGATATATTACCGAAAAGCTCAATCAAATTAAACCTGAAATACTCTCAAAACCTAGGTTAAATAGATAGAGAAAATGTTAAAGAAAGTTGACATAAATTGAAGATAGCAATTCGAAAGAATAATATATAGGCTGTTCCATTTTTAAAAACCAAACTTGTATTGCGCGCAACGTAAACGTAAACTGGACATTCTGTACACTTGAACATAATTTTGTGCTGTGGAGAGCTTGTCTCCGAATAATTTTTATTTGAAAACTTTTTCTTTAAATTGCTCAAGCAAGGAATTTTCTCCCATTCATGAGGTGGGTAGACACGCTATATACATAATTAATTGGCCGAAAGTGAAATAAATGTTTTTAAGAAGAAACCTAGTTTTCCTGTCTTTCCTGTACATTGCATACCTTTGTGAAGAGTTATGGCTCATCCACCAATACTTGTTCAGTTAACCCTCGTAACAAATACTCCGAATTAATTTAACGAAATATAATTCTACGAACATATTAAAGGAGCAGCTATCTGTGCTATAAAACGTCATATAGGCCCATTCATTATTTTACGGAGAAAGTGATATGACTCAGAAGTAAGTATACTCATTTACACCTTATGTTACATTTAACAATAACGTACGCAAACGTATGACTATACGTTAAAATGTTTATTAGGCAGTCTAAGTAACAAAGATTGTTTTAACTCTAAAAAAAAAAGACACGTGCTTTTGCTTTTGCTGTAAATTGCATGTAACTGTGTTGGAGTTTCATTAAATGTAATAGTCATGTAGCTTATAAATTAAATGCTGTGATTATCGCATCCTGCAGAGGAGGCGTTTACCGTGGTAAATCTTAAATACAATTAACGAATATTATAACGAAGCGTAACTGTAAAATCAGAGTAATACTCACTAAATAAATTGAACTCTATAAAAACAAAAAAAAACCGAGGCTGTAATTGGAACAACTTGATACCCAGATTAAGAAATGACCATGCGAACAAACATACTGGTATTAATCGCCTTGACAGTGAAATGTTAATAGCCTTGGTTAAAATATATGTAACAGAATTAAAGTAATGTTTCGACTGGTATTTGCTACTACTGTTTCCTATCCTCATCATCAAAACTGCATTCCGCTCACTTTTAATCAAAAGTTTACTTTTGCATCAGTTAAACAGGGTGTGGTACCACTATATATAAAGCAAAATTTTAACTACGCAGTATTGCAAAAGTCACCTCTGCAACAATACAACATGTTTGTCCAATCGGTAAGTTTGGAGATATCGGTCTTTTCCTATGGAAAATGTGGATAATAATACACCTAGTAGTGAAATAGTGATAAACAGTGCAACTTTAAGTGAAATGTGATTTGACTTGAGATAATTCGGCTAATGTCAATCTTCAATATCTGTTGCAGGCCGTATTAGCTTGCGCTTTAGCAATTGCTTCTGCCGCATGGAACGGTCCTTTGGCTGGGGGAGTTCCAGCCTCTCAAATTCCGGCTGGAATTAGCCTGCAAGCTTGCCCAAATTATCCGCACTGCAGTAATCCAAACGTTGCAATCGAACCAAACGCACCTAATGCGCAACAAGCACCTCAATACCAACCAGCACCTCAGTATCAGCCTGCTCCGCAATACCAACCTGCTCCTCAATATCAACCTGCTCCACAATACCAACCTGCCCCGCAACAATCTTATAACCAAAATGCTTTAGATAACGGAGAATATACCGGGGACGGTGACTATCACGGAGAAGGTTTAGCAGAATCAGGTGCATATGGTGCAGTTGGTAAGTATTCTGGTTTCGAAGCAATTTGGACCGTTTAAAATGCTAGCGATTATATAACACGAAATACTTTCCAGGTAATCCACAAGCTTATAATAACGCTCCTGCTTACCAGCCAGCACCAGCGTACCAACCAGCAGCCCCCCAATACAATGCAGCACCAGCACAACCTGCAGCTCAACTTCCAGCAGGTGTTGACGCACATGCATGTCCTAACTATCCATACTGCAGTTAGGCTAGAACCAATTTTCTCTACTGTGATGGTGTATATTACGCTAATAATAAATTATGAAATTTATGAGCGAGTTTTATTCTTAAAATAGCCAAAATCGTTAACGTGTCCATGTTAAAGATATACTTTATATGGGAAATCAAAACGTTTTAATGATGACTTCATACCACAACAAAGCCATGGAACACTTTACTTGCACATTAATAAATGCCGTCACCAGACGTAAAAAAAATTATAGGAATCCAAAATTATTAAGTTCGAAAATGTCAAATTCAACTATTGTTTTATATTAAAACAGAATTTTGCTATGGAGCGTTATTCGTCAACGCACAGAAATGGTTAAATTGTATTTTCAAAACTTTTCGCCGATAAATTCAACGCAAGAGAGCGTATCCTGGTCGAAAAGCTCCACACGGAAAAACGATTCAACATTTAGGAAACGTATTCTTACACAATGGCACAGTATGTGATGGGCAGCACAGTGGAAGACTTCGCTCTGGTCGTTCAAACGAAAATATTGAGCTTCTTCGTAGTGATGTCCAAGCAGAATTGAAAACTTCCACAAAAAAACATGAGGCGCAATTGGGGTTATCCGAACGGAGTTTAAGAAAAATGTTGCGCTTAGACTTGCATATGTATCTATACAAAATTCAAACTGTGTTCAAACTACGGCCAATTGATAGTCCAAAATCTTTGCAATACGCACAAATCGATACAAAGGAGGAGAATCCAATTTTTGGCAAAATTCGATAATGAACGACGAAACACACTTTTGCCTTTTTGGTCTTGTTAACGGGCAAGAATGATCGTTTGTGAGGGACAAAAAACAATCGTCTTATTCAAGAGAACAGGCAGAGTGATCAAAAAGTCGTTGTTTGGCGCGCAATATGCTGCTAACGAATAATTAAACTCTTCCCCTTTGGAAATGCCACAGGCAATTCAATGATACGTAAATTTCTGCAACCACAGAAATTCTGGTTGCAGCAGGATGGCGAGCGGGTGAAACGGTTGCTCTTCTTGGAGTAGCCGCCTCATCCCCCTAAGTTGACGGCACCAAATTTTTTCTTGTGAGGGATACTTGAAAAGGAAAGCCCACATTAATCGCTCACATACGTTAGAAGAATTAAAATTAAATATTTATGAAGAAATTGCGCAAATTCCAGCTACAATTTTGCATAAAGTTATTCAAAAGTAAAGTTAGTCTTTGCCTGATTTGTCATGGCGCTCATTTACTCGATATGTTTTTCATAAATAATTTTACATGTTTTAATAGTTTTAATTTAAAAAAATGTATTTATTTTGCGCCGAATTATTCTTAATTTAAGAAAAACTTGTTATTTATGTCACAATGGACGTAAGTGCAGTTTCGCGGTTGTGGCATTTGTTTGCAGACTGAGGTGAGACCGCAAGAGCACTTACAGCCCGAGGGGCATACAATATTTTTTGTACTACCCGTCCAAAATATTTGACATTTGCTTATTTAAACACCTACATAATTATCAAAGTTTTCAATTTCTGTTATGTATTTTTTAAACATAACATCGCTTAGAAGCACATTTTCTACCCTAGAAACTCATCTCAAAAAATAATGTGGGACACCCAGTATTACTTGTATTACTACTTTCCTTCCCTAGGGACGTAAAATTCCATTACATTCCACTGGCAAGAGCAATCAAGGTAAATCATGTGTAAACCGCACTTACGTCCCTCCGATCAAGGCAGTAACGATTAACTTACGTAGCCCGTAGTAGAAAAAGTAAATTAAAACCAATTCCCTAATTTTAATTAGTTTACATTATTGCAAATCTACTCTACAATATATGAAATTCAATTATAGATGGATTAATCCTTAGAAATAGCATTCCTTTTGTATTTTTGGCTTTACATGTGTACACTGCCGTTCAGTGAAGTTCGGTCATACAATAAAAATCTATTATATCACACTGTATACAATTATTAATACATAAAATTAGAAAAATATTAAGCATACACTCTTTTCTAAGGGATTAAAGCCATAAATTATTATGTAAAGTAGAAATATTGCGACAACCACAATAAAGTCCCTTTTATTGTCATTCCAAGAATTTCTCGAAAGTACCGATCTTTTGAAACGGGTCGTTTGGGGATTATTAACGAACAATACATTTAGGAAATATACCGCAGTATCACTCTTGTTTATTTATTACAGGCGTAAAGATATAAATTTGCTTCATTTTACTGTTGAATGTGTGTTGGTGCGTATTTGTCGTTTTTGCGCGAAAGTTTTCTTAGTTTACTTCAAACAAGGATATTCGGGGCGACAAATTTCTGAAAAAATAAATATGTCAAGTTCAACAGTAAATGACATCATAAAGCGATATCGGACAACTGGAACTATAGAAAATCGTGTTCGTCCTGGAACATCTAGGAAAACAACAAAAGCTGAAGATTTGAGAATTGTATTATTAAGCAAACGCAATAGAAAATTAACAGCGCCACAAATAGCAGCCGAAGTCAATCGCGGCCGTAAAGAACAAGTTTCGGTGAGTACGGTAAAACGTCGACTTCAACAAGCGGACCTTAATGGACGCATTGCCATTCGAAAACCCTTATTACGTCGGGGCAACAGAGCAAAACGGCTACAGTAAGCCCGTTCTCATCTAGATTGGTCGTTAGATGATTGGAAACACGTGCTTTGGAGTGACGAGTCAAAGTTTGAGGTTTTTTGGGCAAAATCGACGAGTTTATGTCCGAAGATCTAAAACCGAAAAGTGATCCCGAACTGCATTGTGCCTACAGTGAAGCAAGGGCGTAGTTCTGTGTTAGTGTGGGGATGTTTCTCCTTTGCTGGGACGGGAGATTTATGCAGAGTGCAGGGTGTAAGGAGGAAGGAAAATTATTTTGCAATACTCCAGAATCATGCAGTGCCATCAGGCTTGCGTATAATAGGCCGTAACTTTACATTCATGCATGACAACGACCCAAAACACACTGCGTTAGCGTGTAAGAACTATCTAAAGAAGCAAAAAGAACAGCACACCCTGAAAGTAACGACATGGCCCCCACAAAGCCCAGATTTGAACCCTATAAAGTTGTTGTGGGATGAACTGGACAGGAGGATCCGAAAAATATGCCCAACTTCACAAGAACATTTACGGAATGTTCTGCAACATGAATGGATTAATATTCCACAATCCATTCCATGCCTAGAATAGTTCGAGCGGTGATTAACAGCAAAGGAGGTTTTTTCGACGAAAAAAAATATAATGTTCAGTATGTTATATTAGGCCAGAATAACTTTTTATTTATTTATTTTTGTCTTTTTTACCTGTACATACAATAAAATTGCATTTTGTTTTTAGTTTCGTTTGTTTCTGTAATCTTTTCATGTTTTTTACTAACCGATCGAACTTCTCTGAACGGCAGTGTACATAACTACGCGAGCAGTAAGAAATTAAAGTTTTGTAACAATTCCTATATTTATTTCATAATTACGTAGAAGTTTTCTTATAAATTCTAGAACTTACTTAACTTAAGTATAAACTTACATTCGTTCTAATTCATTCTACCGGCAAAAGTAAAGATTCGCTAGCTAACGAACAAAAGTTCTATAATGTAATATATAAGTCCACAAAGGTCTATTCCACGTCTTATAATAATAATAAATTCTTTTATAATAATAATAATAATAAATTCAAATTAATTATCAAGGAACGAATGAATGAAGCTCTCAATAACTCAAAACCCCCAAAAGAATAGAAAACGAAAAGTACATTGACGAAAGTAGAATGTAATTTTCTTTTGCATAATTAATATATCAATTTCGAGTATTAACACCGTACGTGTATACCCTTTACCTTGAATATATAGCCCCAAAAGAAAACACCTATGAAACGGGATCTCGTGTATATTCTCGTTCATGACTTTACCTTGATCTTATAAACGAAATTCTTTACCGTGTAGTACAGACGATATTGAAAATCAAATTTGGTTAGGTCAGAAAAGGCGGGGCGCACGTATATAAAGCATTTTAGGTATATTACACAAACGCATTGTAGATATTAACAACAAACAGTGAACAATATGTTCGTAAAATTGGTGAGTTTACATAACAATATTGTAAAGGCAATTTATATAACTATATGACTTAATTAACTCGTTCAAAAAAATTGCTTATAATTCAATTTTTTCTCGTTACTTAGATGCATTTTTCAATAGTTACTAACAACCTTTTAGTTATTTGTGCCCTTCCACTTTTACCGTCTTTTACGGAGTGTTTCGTCGAGTGGGATGGCTTAATTTTATTTCACATCAAATTCTATATTTGAATTAACATAAATAATTATGAGTAGATAATAATCCTAAGAACTGTGCATCTTTTCTTTAGAATACCATGTTTAATGGGAAAATTATATTCTGCAAATGATAACGGTTAACATAATTATTTGTAATTTAATGGAAAATGGCGAACTTTATTAAACACAATTAGAAATTACTACAACTGCTTTGATAAAATGTCTTTTAAAATGTTAATGTATTTATCTTCAGGCCACATTAGCTTGCGCTTTGGCTTGCGCCTCTGCCGCATGGAATGGCCCACAGGCTGGCGGTGTCCCCGCATCCCAAGTTCCCGCTGGAATCAGTCTACAAGCGTGCCCAAATTATCCTAATTGCGCTAACCCAAACGTAGCCGTTGAAACCAACGTGCCAGCACAACCACAGCAATATAATCCCAATCCTTACTACAATCAACCCGCTCAGCCGCAATACAATCCAGCACCTCAATACAATGCTATCCCTCAGTACAACCCCGCACCACAATATAACCCGGCTCCGCAATACAACCCCGCACCACAATATAACCCCGCTCCGCAATACAACCCCGCACCACAGCACAACCAAGCTCAAGATGCCTTAAACAGAGGTGAATACATTGGAGATGGTGATTATCGTGGAGAAGGCCTCGCAGAATCAGGTGCTTATGGATCAGGTACTGTAGACTTTTTATATTATTATTAGAAACCCCGCCAGAAGAAGTTCCGATTGTAGCTTTATTCAACTCGAGCTTAGTGCTGCAAATATTCTAAATAAAATGAACAATTTTTGATAGAATTCTCTCTTCGCAGATAATTCTCAAGCTTACAACTCTAATCCAGTTCCAGCTTACAACCCAGCAGGACAATATCACGCACCTGCACCTTCAGTACCTAACTACAATCAACCTGCTAATGTTCCTGCTGGCGTCGACCCACACTCTTGTCCAAATTATCCATTCTGTAGTTAAAGAAGTCGTTTTCGTATAGTGAAATTATGAACTATTTTGTTATTTTTGTGATATTAATACGCCTTTATACGTACTCATAAATAAAATAAATAAAAATTATTCCACTAAAAAGATTCTTATTCTTCCTCAATTCTAACGCACAACATATTCTTTTACAGTTCTTTGCCATTCTACTATCGAGATATTATTACGATTTCACTTATAGAGATGACTCTCATACAGTATACATAGCTAGAGATATTTTTCCGTCTGTGTTTATGAGAAAAAAATAATCTCTTCTGATCGATATATCGTAAAAAGAACAGTTCTAGATGGAACAAGTTAAACAATTAAAATGCAGAGTAAAGCGATGGAAGTAAAAAGCTAACTGAACAAATACTAAGTAAAAAATAAATTACAATATTAAAAAAATTCTGGAACAAGTCTAATTTTTAATTTGGTTTGCGCATCCCATTTTCTATCTTTGGCTATGATATCACCACTGTTTCTATAATAACGTTACGAATTCCTTTTTTAGGTGAAATACTCTGTACATTTATAAATTTTTTGATCTTACAGTATAATTGTTTGTTTATACAAACGGATCGAAGATACAATCGTCTCAAATATAGAAGTACATATTACATCATACATGGCTTAATTTAGTCCAGCGAGTCGATTATCGCTCGTAAAAAACAGATCATATTTTAGTAGTCTGCCGTTGTTTGCGAAAAGATTAGAGGTGATCAGAGCAGTTGTTTGATATTTAGTTTTTCTGTATTCCTTAACGTTTATCACCAGCAGTGCTCGGTGGTCACGTAAATGGGAGGGCACGGAAAACGATTCGATTTTCTCGTGTATTTCCGTTGCTTAGCACAATATACAAAATATGCAGGGAAAATACAAGAAGGAATCAAATCACTACCCACGACCTCTCATTTACGTCACCTTCAACCACTATTGTGGGTCTTTTTTTAAATATATGAGAGCTTACAATTTATGTAAATGTACATTTTTTGATTTTTTGACAACCTATATTGTTCAAAATATCTACGGCAATGACAAATGTTGTTACATTTATACAGAGTGAACCTATCTTATGTTTCTTTTTAATGGGAACATTAAAGTCCAAACTGATATATAAGCACAAGGCACAATTATTCATTTAATGTAGATAACAATTAGGTAGGTATGTACTTTTTAAATCGTGATGTTACAACGAAAACAACTGAATCGATCTACCCAAACATTTTTTTTAATGGGTGTAGAGATAACAAATTTCCATAGATCCACAGTAAGCACGGGCGTAGCCAGAGGGGGAAAGGGAGGACCTAATTTTCTGAAATAATTTCATTTTCGTTTCTTATTGCCGGTCATAGAAACAGTTATAGTCTCCAAAATTTCAACTCTCTAGCCAAATTCTGGCTATGCCGAAGGCGATAAGACTTAAATCTTCCAATATCAAAGATAAAAACAATGATGATATATGAACAAAATTATAATTTTTTATTATTATGATAGTGTTTAAAAACAACCAAACAAATAGGAATAAGAAATACGATTATTCTTGCAAATTGAATTATTTTAATAGCATAGGTGGCGACATCTGGTATAATCAGATACAAAAACGAACCTGGAACAACAAGAACGAAAGAAAGGTTATGTTATTGTTTACCAGGGTACAGTGCTATAATAATTTTCAATTAATAACCGTCATAATATTTATTTACTAATGGAGCAATCTACCAATTCATACAGAAAAATGTTAACAGGCGGTATTTCTAGCGTTTTATTAGCGCTAGGTGCAGATGCAGCCGACAGAGATGTTCTCGAAACATTAACAGAAATGTTTCAATGTTGTAAGTACATGAAAACAAGAAAAGTTGTAATTCTTATATACAATTTATCTTTTTATATATTTTAGTCTTATGCGAAGTTGGTTATTTAAGTAAAAGTTATTGCGAATTATCTGGGAGATCGGAACCTCTTATTGCAGATGTTATACTAGGCTTCGTAGAGATGGGTATTTTATGAATGACAGATTTTTAGAATCTATTCCTGATCATTTTTCTTCTAGGAATTGATTTTTCTGGGTTAGATCAATTCATAAAGAAGGTTAAAACAAATGTGCTTCCGTCTTTGCAACCCCAACAACCTCAAAAACAGTTGAATATGTTACAAGCCGGAACAAAACAGGCACTTCCTGGACATATACCAAGCTACTTACCAACATTTCCGGATCCGCATGCATATATAAGAACCCCGGTAAATATAAAATTTATTAAGATCGGACGGTTATTTTAATTTTTTTTTCAAATTATAGACACATAAACAGCCTGTTATTGATTATGAAGCTATAAGAGAAAAATATGCAGTTCAGAAGAAAGATATGGAACGAGCATTAACAAAATTCCTTGCAAAAACTAGCCAAATTCATAATTTGTTTGATAGTGATGAGACTAATATGTTTCCATGTAAGTTCCTTAGCCTGATTAGTAACCTCCTCTCAAGTTAACCATTTTTATTAAACATAATTGATCTGCTTAAGTAAAATTTTGCATTTACAATCAAGGTCGACTTAAATGTATTAATTCTAATTGATAAGCTTAAAAATTATTTTAGTAATTGCCTGTAAACCGCAATTCCCACCATACTTGGCTGCCCTCTTACCACAAGATCAAATATTTGATCCAGAAGATTTAGAGTATGACCCAAGAAGTCAGGAACATCATGCATCGCCACCAAAGAAACGCATAAAGGCAGAACCTGTGCAGGAAAATGCTCCTCCAGTTGAAAAAGTTGAAGAAATTAAAGAAGAATCTCCCAAAAATGAAGAAAATTCTTCGCAGAATTGGGATATTGACAATCCATATTTAGCAGCCACAAAACTGCCTGCTAAAGGAAACGATTGACATTTAGATAATTATTACAGCGATAAGATTCGAACTTCTACACACTAACTGCATTACTCTTTTTGTATCAACGTATTTAATATTAATTTTAGTCAATTAATTTAGAATATTATAGAAAACTTAAAAAGCGTTCTTCTATACTTTATTAATTTTCGTTTTTATGCTGTAACCATAAGCAATATTTAATTACGCAACTACACAAAATATCTATTTATCAGAATATTTTGATGAAATTGCAGTAAATTTCATTATCTACATTGTTTTAATAACTTCTAAAATCTTGTTTTACAATGTTTATTCTGGAGTAAAAGCATCTTTTACTGTAACTGTTGTTGTTAGTCTGCTACACTCCTCCATCTTCTTTTTTTATTTTGACTATGGTTTGTGTAAACATCTACTGCTTTTATTATATTTAAACCCGGATTGCTTAAAAGCCAATCAAACAGCCGCATATTATAGTTAATCATTTTCTCGTTATTTTGGCCATTTCTCGCAGTGTTATAAAGTAATAATAAGTACTACTTTTCTTTGCGTCCACCGAAATATATTTTATTATAATACAAAGCAATAAAAAGACAAACTGAGATTTTATTTATGTGTACAGCACTAAAACTATTCCGTCCCACAGCGTTGACATACATATAAGTAAGAAGCAGCGCTCACGCTTAAACTTAACTTACATGAATTCTACGGTAATTTTTAGAATATACAAAACCAAATATCATTAATATACAATATGCATATATTTCGAAAAAAAAAAAACAGTATTGCTTGTGTTGTTTGTTAAACATGTATTGAGATACGTATTTGTTTAATTAGGTCGTAAAGCTTAATATTAATATAATAAACGTTCGCACATTTAAGCATTTGTAATCAGAGAAGATATTTAAGATATGATCATATTTTTTAATGTTATACACAAATTATAAGTAAGAATTTTGTACTCTTTGAATTCTTTTATGGTCGCAAACATCAATGTATGGGCCATACAGAGGAGCAATACGTAATAGAGGCAAGACGAAGGTGGTTTGAGAAGTCCGTGCAAAGGAAAGTACGTTTTTTTCAAGATAAACCGTTTTTATTTTTGACGTCTTCTTTTAGGTTTACACGTTTCATCCAGCGCGTGCCAGTTTATTGTTCCAATTCGAATAATAAAATTGGTCTAAGCACGAATGGATGGGCCCTATCGTGGACGTTTTTCTTGCAACTCGGTTTTTAAGCCGTCCAACGGCAATGCATAATATGCAGCTGTAATAGTTTTACGTATTTTCAAATAGTTGAGAAATATTATTCCTTGATAATCCCAAGAAATAGTCGTCCGGCTGAAAAAAACGATCTTCGCCTCTTTTGGTGCAGACTCTCGGATTGTTTGGACTGTTCTTGTAGACTCCACTGAAACAGCTACAAATCGTCCACGTAACATATTTATTGCAGCTGATAATTCTTGAGAAAGGAGTAATATATTTGAGGCATACATGTGAATAATGTTATCCACTTTCCGTGTGCTTCTCGAAACTAGCAGAGTCTAGACAGACTCGTATTTTGTCGACTCGAGGAAACCAGTAGGCAACACGAACCCATTCTCATTATACGAATAAACACGAGTCTGTCTAGTCTGTTAATTTCGTGAAGCGCACGGAAAGTGACGAACTTTACATATGAATACACAATGTGTTATTGGCTCCAACAGGTTACAAGTGTAAATATAAAAAAAGAGTACCAAAAACGAAAAAAAAAAATTACAGAAAAACTGCTTGATAGTTTGTCGTCGAAAAAGAATATTTAGAAGACTTATTGCAATGTTAGGCAGGCCAACTTAAACCTGTCCTGAGAATGAGCAATTAACTCGAAATCGGTCACAAGTTTGTATCATATTATAGGGAGTTTATGAGATCTAAGACCTTCATTTAGACATCGCTTAATTCCAACCACTCATAAGGAGCTACCATTAATTTGTTAATGAAATATTGCCGAAAATGGTCAACCGTATCGAACGCCTTTGTCGTGTGAATAACGCCAACTAACAGCTGTGTCTAAAGTGAAAATTTAATTGATATATGGATAAGATTATTAAGTGTTTATGCTTTTCGAAAATTTTTGATAAAATAGAAAGTGGACTTGCAGCTTTAGTTCAGACAAACTTCGAATCAGGCTATCTTACTGGAAAATAATTATGAGCGTTTTCGATTACATCAATGATATGCATCCTTCCTTGTCCATCCGCTGACATACTTTCCTAATACATAAAACGTGGTAGAAATGTTATAATTCGTTTCAGGCAATCTTTATGGAATGTTACACTTTTACGATAATGGTCCACAGTGTCACAGATAACGATTTTTATTCGTCTTACTACAACCCTGAAACATTTTCCCTTAAACAATATTGAAGTAATTTATTTTATCTGTTACTTGGTCTTACGCAATTATGTTAAGTTATGAAAGCATGCATTATTCTTTCTATTAGCCTTATTATTGAATCAAGTAGAGCATCATTATTTTTACAAATTCCGAATT
The DNA here is from genome assembly GCA_902654985.2 of Oryctes borbonicus. NCBI lineage: Eukaryota > Metazoa > Arthropoda > Insecta > Coleoptera > Scarabaeidae > Oryctes > Oryctes borbonicus. The sequence continues at coordinate 3,389,357 of LR736861.1, read as the reverse complement.
TAGCTATATTACCCAAGTATATCCAGATTTAGTTCCAATCTGATACAAACTGTTGATTGATTCTTGCTATCGTGTACCGTTTATTTTTTAAATCTAGCTAGCGTATATATAAATACCAAAATGAAAAGCTAACAATGTAAAAAATATATTTTTATGTACACTAATTAAAAAAAAAACAACAACAAATACTATCTAAATAATATGACATTAACTATGATTATAAACATAAATACATTTAAAATATTTCGTGAACATCCACTAACTTTAGAAAATAGAGGATGAAAAAGTGCAGTATCTTCCAGCTTGGCATTCCACCCAATTATACTTTCACCTCTATTCTGGACTTTCAACCATAGAAGTAATGGCTGGAAATATTTTAGCAATGCGTCTGCTGAGAGCGTATTTGTTTCTTGACGAAGCATCCTTAACACATCTTTCCAATGCATAGCTTTACCAACTTGCATTATATCAGTCAATATTCTTCCAGCTTCTCTTGACCGATAAATATCGCAGGTGTGTAATTGTCCCGTATGCCCTAGTGCTGCACACAACGCATCGTAAATTTGGAATTCCAATAACAAAGCTACATAGTATTTCGTGTACGGCATATCGGCAGGTATGTGACGTTTTGCTACTGCGTCCAAATGTCCTTCATTTCTAGCAATAGGAGGAACGACCCCTTGATATAACAGCCTTAATTCCCACCAATTTACGTTCATAGTTCTAACACCGCTTTTGAATATGTTATTGCGCCACTCAAAAATAAATTATTATGGTTTGAAGTTCGAATATGATTGATACAGCTTACCTGGTCAACAAGCAGTGCGAAAGGAGCATATGCTACTTTCTTCAAAGCCATAGTCATCAAAAAATTCATATTTAACTCATAAGTATCAGTGCTATTATTAAATAAGCCTACTCTATGGAAATGTACCGGATTGTAAACTGATAGAACTATTGCGTTAGCTAAACCTTCATGAAAACCTTAAAAAAAAGAGCATCATTAGAATAATATTAAATTGATGTTTAATTACAAACAACGTCATACTAAAAAGGGACTTACCAGGATTAGAACCATCTCTATACAAAAATGGCTGCTTCGAATATTGCAAGTAGTATTGGATGTGTGCCATTTCGTGATGAAGAGATATTAAATCTTCCATGTTAACCTCAGTACATTGTTTCAACCTAACAAAGACATAAAAGAAACGCATATAGTATGGTTTGCAAAAGAATTTTAAAATAATGAGATTTACCTATAGTCCATTTTATTGCAAAAATCCCATGCGCTTGCAGTGCACTGTATTTTTCTATTGGTTGGCTTTTGAATTAAAGAATGTCGCCAAAATTCTGGAGACAAGGGTTTAAGCCCAATAGAGGTATAGAACTCTTCTGCCATCTGAAGCATTCTAAAATGGATTTTTATAAATTCACCGTTAAAAACATTTGGGTAGGTACCATATACAAAATGGTATCAAAGATGGGACATTTATATTAACATGTCGTAGAACTCGTAAAAGAAAATCATTTTACCAAAAGCCGCCTAGAAAAATTAGAAAATAACAGCGATTATCGCATGTTTTTAGAAGGTGTTAGTGTTTTTTGTTTAGTTGTTTACGAGTGGTAGTGGCATGACCATTTACTTTGTAATAAATCCATGGAATTTTCTATTTGACCGTATTAAGAAGTGCGCACGATCAAACACAGTTTTTTGTTAAGTATTTATTTCACTTTCTGTAAACCGGGCTCTTAATTTTGAGAAATGCTTAGAACTAAAAACAAATATTACTGAATTTATTTTGGTTGTCGACGAAGTTACATTTACAAGAAATTTGGGCACTACGACGTGAAAAGAACCGATTTCCAAGACAGAATTTAGCTTGATCTACGAAATGGCGTGCTTGTTGGTATTTCCTTCAAGTAACACGTGAACTTTATTTAGATTTTCTTCAAACAACCTTGCTACATTATTAAAAGAATGATCTGCTGATTACAGGGATTACGACCATTTTGCAGTATCTTCAATGGTCCTTGAGAAATTTGAGTTTGAATGTAACAAATTTATTTTGATATAAAAAGTGGTTGCAATACGAATATGAGAATTTGTACAGTTTGGAGGTACGGTAAAAACCAGTATTTAAGACATTCGTATCAAAAGAAACTAACAATAATTTCCTTATTTCTACGCCCCAAAGATATTTGGCTAAAAGAAGGAGTTTTATAATAGGAATCGGGCTTTCTACCCCTAAATGGATCCTTACACTCTTACAGTAAGAGATAAAAATCGGGGTAATACTTAATGGATTCAGCGCATCGAGATCTATAAATGAAGCTGTTAGTTGGAGAGATATAGGAAAATTAAGAAGGTGAAAAAAATTCGATTTGACGATTTCAAAATTGTTTTAAAATATTTATTTTAATGATGGTTCCTTATGCAGTTTGACCTACTGATTAGAGGGATTACGACCATTTTGCGGTATCTTCAATGGTTTTTGAAAAATCTATTTCTTTAGATAGTAGACTATATGGTTTTCACATAACAGTCTACCGACGCATTTTAGGCGAAAAGTTCACATTTAAATAACGTGTTTTTCAGCAGATGAATAGGGCGTAATGGACCAGTTTCTTGGTCTGTAGGTTCCTCGAATCTTTCCAATTGTTTCATTTGCGACCATGTAAAACCCTTAGTGGATGGAGAAGTAAATAATCTGCAACAGTTACAACTCCGCATAGAAAATGCTTATTAAGCGAGACAGTCGGTACAATTACAGCCTCATGATTACGTTGAGCAAGATTGTGTAAGTTTCAAGTAAATGGTGATAACTCTGCACAATTTTTGTAACAACTATGCATCATATCTCTATCAGTTTATAATTTTTACATGCGTGATTCTTGGTAAAATGAGTTCTGCAACCTGTTAAAATAACCCCCTTAACTTTGAGAACATTTTGTATCTACAATACAGAGTGATATTGAAAAAACTGCAATGCATACTACCACGTGATAGGTGACCATAAAATAACAAAAAGGTCTTCTACATTCCGTAAGCTTTTTGTTTTTTAGATGAAGAATTTTTTGGAAATAAAACGAGTGAGGAAGTTGGACTTGTCTAACTGATTCATGGTTAACATTCCGTACAGCTGAACTTATTTTTCTTGTGCTTGTTCTCGGATTATTTTCTACTATTTTCCACTATGACGAGTTCTAATAATGCCACTATTATCTTTTGCTTTTTTGAAACAACCATCTTCTCGCAAACGCTTATGCACGTCAGTAAATGTTCCAACGTTAGGAAGATGTCTTAATGAATGTCTTTTCCGATAGATACGTTGAGCTTCAGAACAATTTGATCAAGCTTCGCCTCAGCTCATAGTCTCATGTCTCTGTATTATATTGAAAGTGTAACGAACCATTTTTAAAAGCAATTAAAAAAAAACGACAAACAACAGAATCAAACCAGAACAACAAACTTGAATAAATTATTGCAACATTAATTTGACATACGCCACAATTTCATAGCCAACTAAAGGTAAGCATTCTTCATGCATTAAAAATATATTATTTTAACAATTATGTCTTCACAATCGAAAGAAATTAAGGATTTTCTAAAAAGGCTTTATGATCCTGTATCTTGAAAACAAAAGACTTGGAAAGATTTGTGTATAAGACCTTTCCTATTATTTTATCTCTATCGCGTGGTATTATGCATTGTAGTTTGTTCGTCACCCGGTATAGGATCCGTCTAAAAATCTCAAATAAATTTTTAGGGACGGTTTTTCCAAACAGTTTACACAACAGATTAGTTTACAATCGAATGGTATTAAAGTATTCTAGTTAAGCCTCTTAAACTGTACTAGTAATATTCATAAAGGCATGTTTGAAACGCTAAAGTATCGGTACACTGTGCACCATACGACAAAATGCTTCGAAATAATTATTCCAAATGAATAAATATTTATAAGGTTGAAAAGCTAATTTATAAGCGCTTAACAAAAAATACCACATATTAATGTAATATAATAGACTTAACACTACTTCTTAACTCTAGAGTTCATAAGTTTATACTTTCCCTAAAAGTTTGTGGGTAATTTTTACCCATAATTTTATCTTTTAATTACCTAAGAGGAGTAAATCCTTGTCTTAACATTTCGTCGGTTACATCTAGTTTCTTTTTTATAAAATATGGCATGACAATATTCGATATCTGACTCCATTCCTGTGCCCAAATATTACCCAGAATATGAGCCGGTAATGGACCATCCGGTCGCACTGTGTCAGGTCCGTATCTAATATATAATCTTCTTCTGACATACGTAAATAATTCTTTGTACAATGGTTCAATCGTTTTCCAAGTATCCGCTATTTCGTGTTCAAAATCATTCTCTTCATAAACGTAGCGCATTTGTTCTCCAGCATCCGCGAATCCTAGAATAAAACATCAGTTCTACGTACTTTGCAGAAAACTAGATAGGTGATCTAGGAAGAAATCTACCTGTCATACGAGCTGCTTGGTTTGCAATTTGAACGTATCTCATGAATTTATTTTTCATTGGAGGCCCAGTTTTATCGTGCCATTCTCTCCAGATATGCAACAATTCGTCGGAATTTCGACTATGTGCCATAATTCGGTGAACGTCTGGGTCCAACATTAAATCACAATAATTGGTATCGTAGTTGTTAAATGCGCAAATCCTAACATGCAGGTACATATCTTTCATTTCCGAAATTAAATGATGTATCTGGAAAATACATTTAAGTGTCCCTTTATCTCTCACTAAAATTTTCGCACAACATATACTTCATTGAATTTCGCAACGGGTAAACTTGCTCTTCCTCTAGTTATCAACAATTTTAACTGCCTTTTAATGGAACGATCTGGTATCCTTTGCCAATCGAATAAAATGGCTTTCCTCCACGACACCTTATCGAATTTAGCCTTAAGCATTTGTTCCTCGATCATTTTTCGTTTATTGGTGTCCGTCATATTTGTCGCGTAGTTCCATTGCGCGGATGCTACTTTAAAGCATATGTTTGATGCTCCGGTGTCGTATTCTCGCAAGAAAGTTAATGCTTCGCCAAGATTTACATTCGTGCCCTGCAACAATAGTTAACTAAAGGAATATCTACTTTTGATTCGTAAAATAGCTATCATTGCTAAATAATTTCTTCCGAAGTTTAATTTAAAATTAGAGACGCCCATTTTGTCGCTCACGCAGTAATGAGGTCCTAAGATGGTGGAGACAGACTGAAAGCAGTAAAGCGTTGCACAGTACGAATGGATGTTTATAATGCCGAACGAAAACACCTTGTGTGCTTGAATATAATTCCGTCTTATGTAGGGCTTGTTTTTGAAATAAATTTTATTTGAAAATTTATCACTAAATTGCTCCATAATTTTTATTGTGATTAAAATTCTTGTCGATAGAGTTTCAATTATCTCAAACGTAGTATTTGTTACACATACATTACCCGACAAAAACATAGACGCGGTATCGTTTCTATTTACGAAACAAAATTTATAGACGTTATATAAAATGTAAATGAGGGTTATTAATACTTGTTATGTAAATAGTCCATTTATAGATATTTCTGGGTATTTATTGCTTTATGAGGGGTAATTGAGATTTTCCCAGATCAAAATAGGAATTTTAAATGCGACAAAAATTTAGACCCTGTGCATTTATTACATTAATATAAGCAAAAATGTTTTAATTTGATACTTCTCTTTATATGCAGTGGTTGTGCTGGTAAAATGTACACATTTCACCACGAGAAATTATATTTTATAAAGTGTTTGCAATATGGGTAGAAAAAAGCAATTATCCTTGATAGAAAGGGGTAAAGTTCTAGCCTGGCACCAGGATGGTGTTAGTAAGAAGGAAATTGCTCGTCGGTTACGAAGAAGCGATCATTCCGTTAGAAATTTCCTAAAAGATCCGAAAAATTACGGCAAACCAAAAGGCCAGGGGCGACCGAAAGTTGTAAGTGAGCGGGATAAACGCATGATATTGCGGTGTGCATCCAATTCCTCTGTGTCGGCGAGAGTTATTGCAGAACAGACGGGGGTACAAACGCACGTGCGTAATGTTCAAAGGATTTTAAAGGCGTCACCGGTAATATCACGGAAGAAAATGTTGAGAAAACCGCCACTTTCGGCGAAACACAAAGAAGCGAGGTTGAGATTTGCTGAAGAATACGTATCCTGGAAGAAACAATAGGAAAAAGTTATATTTTCCGATGAGAAACGTTTTAATTTGGACGGACCGGATGGGTACTCGCATTATTATCATGATCTGAGAAAGGAACCAAAAGTGAAAATGACCAGACAATTAGGGGGTGGATCTATGATGATGGGCAGCGATTGGATTTCGCGATAAAAGTGGGATAGTGTTTTGCACAAACAAAATTACATCTGTGACGTATAAAGACTTATTGCGTGACAATCTTCTACCTTTTGGAAACCAATGGGCCGGGCGCAATTTACTTAAACATTATTGAAAACATGTGGGGCGAATTGGCACGTCGCGGTTATGGCGGAGGCCGTCGATATTTCACGCTACAGGAACTGAAAACTTCAATAGTGACCGAATGGCAGAATATCCCTCAAAATTATGCGTTAAATTTATATAAATCTATTAATAACAGACTATTGGAAGTGATTAAGAACAATGGAGGATCTACGCATTACTGATCAGTCATTTGTTGATTTTTGTTTTACATTTGCAACAGAGCGTCTAAATTTTTGTCGCAGAAATTGTTTCAACATTGGAGTAATAATTTATTATTTAGTTCATATATTACTGGAGGAGATATTTTTAAGTTTATTTTATTTTTATGAACAAAAACTTAATTAAATATCTTGCTAGTTTCGCAAAGAAATGTTGTAAATGTAAAAGTTTTTGTCGGGGAGTGTACGTTTTAGTACGGCTTGCACAATTTTGTTTCTAACATAGTATTAATTATCTCATACTCTATATATGGCACCTATATCTTTTCCGTAAGGTTCCACTCGTTAAACTTATAGGTCGTTACGCATCCTCCATTGTTCTCATTTAAACAGCGTAACCGTCAGCAAGCAAATAATTTATAGTAATCGACAAAATATGAGTTAATTGCATTAATTTTATATAGTCACGAGAAATATTAACTCAACATCAACGCTTTATTACATAACTTGAACCACATAAGTAGTGTATAATCAAGATTTTGAACAACTTAAGTACATAAAAGTGAAAAAGTGTTAGGGATTGGTATTTTTACATTTTATTTCACTTTAGTTGTTTTAACTAAAACGTTAGCCTCCGTCATATTTCTTTATTTATAGTCATAAATATTTCACGCAACGATAGTATCATTTCCGATGTTCATTGCAATTCCCTTATAAATTTTATTTCATCATCATCGGACATCATCCTTGACTTATCACGATGTACTCTTTGTACTTTTTAATTTGAAAATTACCCAAAGTTAATCGAATATACAAAATTTAAGAACATATGGAACATACATACGGTGTTACAAAATTCGCGGACGACGGATGAGCTGTGAAAAATAAAACATGTAAACATTTTTAATATTATAAAACTGAACATGAATAACACAAAACATTTTATAAAATTTGGTCAAATGTCTTCTGGTAGCACCTGAATATGCACACATAAAGCAACCGTGGTCCGTATCCAAAGGATACGGTTTCTATATTATTTAACGTTTGAAATAAGGGCTCAAAACTACTCAGATCATGAATATTACGATACGTTGATGCTTCCTGGTGCTTCAAATGATACAAGTTAAGCACCGCGATTGTATGCGATGGGCATCGTTCACTAGATGCTAATGTCTTTAGAACGCCGAATTCCATTCATTGGATACGTTAGAATACAACGACAAGGGCATGTTGGCCATCCTCATTTACGTGATGATGCAGTCATTAATTCGATAAGAAACGATCCTTCTAAAAGAACTAAGTGCGTAGGGAAAGAATGGAAAGCAAATCAAATCCGCTCTGAGATGCGGCTAACAGCACCTATATCATTTCACAAGAGTCCAGCATTTGAAAGATAATGGTGGTCCACTTCGACAAGCGCTCTGTAAATCACTATATATATATCTGAACATCCAAAATTCCATTGTGTAGTAATAGCATTTTCAATATTCATAATCGACATCATTGGAGTTTTGATAATCCACATTTAATGATGGCTAGAAATCGCCAACATCGCTTTAGTTTAAATATTTTGGGGTGGTTTATTTTTTACAACTATTGTATAACTATGTAATTATTTTCCATTATTTTTGGTTTATTTACATTTTGCTGTACCGTATAAATGCATAAAATTATTTATATTTTTTGCAACGGCTTCCACAATTTTTAGATGAAATCTCCGGTAAAAATATTTTTATGCACGACGGGGCGACCTTACGACTATACTTTCCCTGATTGTTGAATTGGCAGAGATGGTCCAATACCTTGGTCATTTGAATCGCCAGATCTGACACCTTGTAATTTCTTTCCACGGAGCGTTTTGGAAGCGTTAATGAACCAGAAAACCATGTATTTCAAGTAATGGAACAAGTAACACCGCAAATGTTTAACTACTCCGGGAAGACAATTCGGATGCTTTTTTTTTATTTTTCCTGTTTAAAAGTGAGAAGAAGAAAATATTGGTCGGATTAAAAAATGGTAAATAAACGTTCGTTTGAGTTTTTGATGCTTAACGTCATCCCGTAATCCATGTCCGGGAATTTCGTAACACCTTGTATATCAGTAGTAGATACATAAATTGTTATGGTAATAAAATGTTAATGCTAATGCATGTTAGACATTTTTTTCATGCGATTAAAATACACAGTTTTGGAAAATCCCTTCATTTTTACGCCATGAATAATCAAATCACTTGGAATTATATTCAATCTCAGTGCACCCATTCACATTCAATTTCTTAAACAAATTAACCACGAACCGCTTGAATGTACTTCTTTTAATTCCACATAACGCGTGGGCGAAAAATAATTCTTTTTCTGAATAATTTAACAATTTGGTACATATGAGTAGCATAAAATGTTGTCCAAATATACAGGATGTTCAGTTTCCGCTACAAATGCCTCAGGTTTGTTTGCTTTGTTAATAGAACATCTTATATATTATATTATTACGTTTTTGGACACTTTCCTACAATTCAAGTCAACTTTCTTCAGTACTCCTTACATCCATCCATCTAAGTTTTTGAGATAATTTGAGAAATTCCGCTGTTTCTTTAATAGCCAATATCTTAAACGCCTTGCACGCTAAAAAGATGATTCAAATTTTATATGATTTCTTAGAATTTCCAGAAATATGTCGATTTTTTTCTATCATCCAGTGCCTACAAGATAGCTGTCGAAGTCATTGGCATGTTTGATTCATGGATTTAATCAAAGATCCTGTATATTTTTCCAAATTCTTTCCAAATAAGTTTTTCGTTTAAACACTGTAGGCACGAATTAAATTTACAGATTATTTTTAACTAACACCTTTGGAAAAACAAATGTTTATGGTATTTCGCAGCACACTATGAATTTTCCCAAAAAGCTTATCAACATATTCATAATTAATTCACTGAAGAACGACACATTTTAGGAATAAGGATATGTCCATAAAAAAAATTCTAGAATAGTTTCTCCATTAAATTCTGTAAATAATATACGACCCCTTTATTTAGGAAATTGAAATAATCATTTCGTAGACGCTAGTTGATAGAAAAAGATTTCGATGTATTACCAAAAATTTCAAGAAACGTTCAATCCAATAAAATTTAAATCATTGCTCTAGCGTGTAAGGCATTTCAGATAAATTTACAATCTTTAAAGAAACACCGGAAATTCCTAAAAATTTCAAATTATCTCAATTATCTTAATTATCTCAATGACTATGGTAGATGGGTATAGGGAATATTCACGAAAGTTGACATGAATTGAAAAGAAGTTTCCAAAAAAGTTCCATTTAAAACACGAACGCTCTATCCTGTTCGGCGGAAATTGAATACCTTCTGTATTTGGGCATAATTTTACCTCATACAGAACTTGTCTTCAAATATTTTTTATTTCAAAACCTTTTCTCTAAATTGGAATTATCTTCGACCCACGCACTAACTAGACACGTCATGGCTAAAGTTAATGAATAGTGTTTATGATGGAAATATGTCCTGCGCATACCTTTGCCTACGACGAAAAATGGATCAAGATATTCAAGAAGTTAATGAAAGTGGTTTCAAAAATCACAGCAGAAGCTGAAGAAAGAAAATGTAGTTTCCTTTGAAATAACAAAATTGTCAGCCACTAGCGGTTGACAGAAGTGCAATATTAATGCAAAAATTTTACTTAAATAATTCGTAAGTAAATTTTCAGACGAGACGAAATCGCTTATTAACGGTTGGTACATATAAAATGCAAAAAAAATGTGATTAAAACAGCTGAAGAATTTTGAAATAGTGGGTACATATCTAAATCAATATCTCCAATGATTCAATAATTTATTATTAATGTATTTTAATTTAAAAATAAATTCTTTTTCTTTTCCTCAATAATTATTTAATTCTATTTCATATCAACTAAATGGAAATAAGCTTGCCTACCAATGAAGTACATATTTTAATAAAGACAACTAAGAAATTAGTAGAAAATACCTGGATTATCCTAGCGTCCGATATCGCAAAACTTTCTTGTAAATTTAAAAAATCCAAGACTACCAGCGGCGTAATCCAGTAAAGCAATCCCATTTTCTCTTAAACACTTCTTGCTGTGATACAACAGAGCTTGCGACTGCTTTTCGCATGTTATGATTTGATTTTTGACTGTTTGGCGACACATCTGCGGTCGTATGTCTACCCAAAGTTAATACGCGAAACGAGGAGTGTTTCAAGACTGGCGTAACAAATTGTCGCACACTCCAAGTAGCTCACGTACCGTAATAATGTCCTACATCATTTTTGAACATTTATTTCTAACCGACCGATAGCAACAAACACCGGTTTTTACACATAGCGTGTAATCACAAGAAATGACTAACTGCGAATGTTCATCTGGAAAACATCAACTAGAAGGTAAAACTGCTCCTCCTCTCGTTTTCACTTCGCAAAGCGTATAAAATCCATGTTTTCTGTTTATAAATTAAAAAAAAAATTGAAGTAAAGGATTTTTAAATTAAGAAAATATACACTTGACAATTATTTATATAGAATGTCGAGAAAGTAGCAATACAAGTTTTGAAGTTACAAAAACGACGTCAACACGCAATTTAAACCTAAACTTTTGAATAACTGAAGCAAGAGAAACTACTTTTTGTGAACTAACTTTTGTGTTATCGACAGTTCAATTGCATTTTAGGTGCCACGGGAAGTAATGCCAAGTTTCTTATCTTAAATAAAGCATCCTATATGAATATATATTTTTCTGACGATTTTGGAAAGATAATGGAAGCTTCTTATGGCACTTTCGCATACATGGAGCTCTGTTTTAGCAATAGCATGTCAAAGGTTCTCTCAAGTGTGGACCCGTTGTTTATTTGGTGTACACTCTTCGCTTTAAAAATTTTCAAATGTTCAATGTCTGTTAATCGAGAATAGAAAACAATATCAAGAAATAATTAGGGCAAAAATTGGTGCAGGATATCACGATCAGTAATAGCTACACATAGAGAAGCTCTCCTATTAAATCAACAAGGACTTTTTATTGATATTTTTTTGCTTGGATGAATAATATTAGTTCGCAAAAAAATGTAAAAAAAAATTTCATGCTGGAAAAAATTTGGTCCAATAATTCCACCAGGATGCACACCAAATAGTACTTGTTGTGGATGTATCAATCTTCCTGCATTAGCCCGTGAATTTTAACGGTCTTATATCCGGTAATTTTATTTGTTATCGAATCCGCAAAGTTTAAAAATGTACTTCATGATTAATGGCAAACATCACAAGTTTAATTAATTAATCCGGGACAACTGTTTCGAGAATATGTCGATCCTTATTCCTGATTCCTTTGCAAAAATCAGTGTCACTCCAACTACGAATTGAGAACTTTGGCTCTTCACTGGTTTTTTTTCCCAATGCACCAATATTTTCACGCAATACCGGTTTTTTAAATTAATTTTATTAGTTTACGAACCGTGCAATCAGAAGTTATATTATTGCACTCAAAAAGTTTTCTTTTTATCCTACAAATCGAAGGCAAACTTTTGTAATAAATTTTAGCGTTGCTGAACTGTAACACTGTAAAAATATGCCAACATAAGTTTCAAAATTGCAAAAAAAAATGACGCGCAATTTAAACTACTACAACCACTGCTTAAATCAATCAGTGTAAGAAGACTACACGAGTGGAAGGGGTAAGAAATTCCATAAGTGAACACGAGACTATAAGGTTGTTTCTCTTAAGTCATCAAACTAGCTTACAGAATAATGTACATTCTGATTGCTGATACATAAATAAATAAAATTGGATCATCCTTTATACTTAGAGTATGTATATAAACAACACATAAGTATCGGCACCCTCCGCACCACACAAGTTTAATTTATTATATAGTAATATAATAATTAGTCCGGGACGGCCGTTTCGAGGACACGAATGGTCCTCATCATCAACCGGTGACCGAATGAAGTGAGAAAAAACTTTTTCTAAAACTAAACATGCATTTACTATCCCTACTTCTTAGAACAGATATCCTTTACAAGTGCCTATTTCTACCCCCTGCACGCCTTGAAGCTACGACGTGCGAAAGATAACATGCATGAACTATCCCGTCACCGAGAAGAAATATTGTATTTTACAAGTGCCTAATTCTACCCTCTACGTGTCTTAAACTACGACATGCGAAAAACACGGCCAGATGGACGGGAAGATCTCTTTTATGGCCCAAAATATAAACGAGTGCCAGCCTACTGCAAAAGGTCAAAAAGAACAGAGTACGACAACGGTCCGTTTTCTCGGTTCATCAGATTTTTATTACTTTTTATGTAAACCGTCTCGTACGCGTCTAATTCTCGCGGCGATGTTACGTTTTTAATCAATTTTAAGTCTTCTAATTTAATACTATGCCCGGTTTCATTTATATGTTGTGCCATTATGTATATAGGTAGGAAAGCAATATATTTCAACACATTTTATTCCTATATTGAATTTCGAAAATGGAAGTAATAAAAATGCAGAAAGTAAGTTGAAAATCCATTCATTCTATGAAAATCAAAGGGGGAACGATTTTCAATTTGAGAACTGAGACTTGATAAATTGGGATTTCGTTACTTAGCAATGAGCTCCGTGAATGAAACCGAAGTCACAGAAGACAATTTGGCGTTTCTTCGAAACCAAGAGCAGACTACCAAAACTATTATTGCTACATAATTTATTGACGCTGCAGGATTTTGTTTCATTAATGTCATTGATCATAAAAAAGTGAAGAGAAGAAAGTGATTTTTTGCATTTCAATGATCAATAGTGTACCATAATATATTTTGTGGCATTTGGTCTTTTTCCAAATAAAGTTTACAAGAATTAATTCAAAACTCTTCTAACTCACTTAAAAATATTTTTAGAGTGAAAAAGCTTTAACATAATTAGTTTTCAATATATCAAATTGTAGCCGTATATACAAAATAGTGCTGTAGATTTATTTTGAAAATAGTTCTGTTTGTTGTACTATTCCTTTAAAATAATAATATCCAAATTACGGACCTACCGGATTTTTGATTCCAGTACACTAAATATCGAAAACCTAAGCCAATTTTATTTTTTTAGAATGCAAGAATAGTTACTTATTATAATTAATAGTAAAAGAAATAAAACACTATTTAAAGATATTTATATCAAACTTTTTTCAGCGTATAAACATGGTATTGGAACAATAATGATATCGAGGACTGTGGGGTAGTATGACAAACAACACAAAGGTATCGGCACACTCCGCCCCAAACAAGTTTAATTAATTAATCCGGGACAGCTGTTTCGACGATATCCTTTTCCAACCGAAGAAAGAAGTATTGAAACGATTACAGAGAACAGAGATCTCAATTATGAAATAAAAACTGAAACTAGTCAAATAGGTAACTTCCATTCCTGATGCGTAAAAGATTTGCTCAGAAAATATCCTTTTAAGTACAATACCGGCCTTCGGAAAATATTCCGGAAACAGAAAGATTTATTGATGGAGTATTCGATATAGGCAACATCTTGTCTCCTAGAAGAGTCTCTTAATTTCTAATGTTTTGACCAATTGCACCCCTTCACATTATTTTTACTACTTACCCTCGTCCATTGTTGCTTTCCAAATTAAAATTTTTTTTTAAATCATTAAACTCCATAAAAGAAAAGTTCTCCGGTGCAATTTTCCCAATGAAGTCAAATACACACAAAAAATAAAGTATTACTTGCGCAAACAAAGAAATCGACTCTTCGAGGAGCGTATTACATACACTACCCGACAAAAACATAGACGCGGTATCGTTTCTATTTACGAAACAAAAGTTTATAGACTTTATATAAAATGTAAATGAGGGTTATTAATACTTGTTATGTAAATAGTCCACAATAAATACACAGAAATATCTATAATTTATTGTTTTATGGGGGGTAACTGAGATTTTCCCAGATCAAAATAGGAATTTTAAATGCAACAAAAATTTAGACCCTGTGCATTTATTACATTAATATATGCAAAAATGTTTTAATTTGATACTTCTCTTTATATGCAGCGGTTGTGCTGGTAAAGTGTACACATTTCACCGCGAGAAATTATATTTTATAAAGTGTTTGCAATATGGGTAGAAAAAAACAATTATCCTTAATAGAAAGAGGTAAAGTTCTAGCCTGGCACCAGGATGGTGTTAGTAAGAAGGAAATTACTCGTCGGTTACGAAGAAGCGATCATTCCGTTAGAAATTTCCTAAAAGGCCTAAAAAGCCAGGGGCGACCGAAAGCTGTAAGTGAGCGGGATAAACGCATGATATTGCGGTGTGCATCCAATTCTTCTGCGTCGGCGAGAGATATTGCAGAACAGGCGGGGGTACAAACGCACGTGCGTAATGTTCAAAGGATTTTAAAGGCGTCACGGAAGAAAATGTTGAGAAAACCGCCACTTTTGGCGAAACACAAAGAAGCGAAGTTGAGATTTGCTGAAGAATACGTATCCTGGAAGAAACAATGGGAAAAAATTGTATTTTCCGATGAGAAACGTTTTAATTTGAACGGACCGGATGGGTACTCGCATTATTATCATGATCTGAGAAAGGAACCAAAAGTGAAAATGACCAGGGGGTGGATCTGTGATGATATGGGCAGCGATTGGATTTCGCGATAAAAGTGAGATAGTGTTTTGCGCAAAGAAAATGATACCTGTGGCATATAAAGACTTATTGCGTGACAATCTTCTACGTTTTGGAAATCAATGGGCCGGGCGCAATTTTGTTTTTCAGCAAGATAACGCGCCAATTCATAAAGCAGAAACCATTACTGAATGGTTTAAAGAGAAAAAGATTAAAACTTTACAGTGGCCAGCCGGTCAACAGACTTAAACATTATTGAAAACATGTGGGGTGAATTGGCACGTCGCGTTTATGGCGGAGGCCGTCAATATTTCACGATACAGGAACTGAAAACTTCAATAGTGACTCAATGGCAGAATATCCCTCAAAATTATGTGTTAAATTTATATAAATCTATTAATAACAGACTATTGGAAGTGATTAAGAACAATGGAGGATCTACGCATTACTGATCACTCATTTGTTGATTTTTGTTTTACATTTGCAACAAGCGTCTAAATTTTTGTTGCAGAAATTGTTTAAACATTTGAGTAATAATTTATTATTTAGTTCATATATTACTGGAGGAGATATTTTTAAGTTTATTTTACTTTTATGAATAAAAACTTAATTAGATATCTTGCTAGTTTCGCAAAGAAATGTTGTAACCCCTAAAACGCTTAAACCATCTTACCGCGTCTAGGTTTTTGTGGGACAGTGTACTTTATGAACACATTGTACTCACTATACGACAGTTAGAAAATCCGCGGTTTGAATAATATATAATTTTGTATTCAAAAACGTATTCCACTTGTTCGGAATTTAATTTTAGATATGCAAAAGGAACGGTTAAATTTGACCGTTGTTTAAATTAATAAATAAATGACAAACATAAAAGCCGTTCCATATAAGTTCCGACCCCATGGAGCACACTATTAACCAACAATAATAGTTGTCCTAACATAAGAATTCACGATATTTATCGTCAAAAATCGTTACCAAGTTTCAAATGTAATTTTTTCGATTTGTTAATGAACATTATTAGCATCGGTGAGAACAAAAAAAGAATGCTTGTAAGAGTTTTTGAGACAATACATTACTTCAAAGAAATAGGAACTTGCAACATGAAGGAAACTAAGTACGGAGAAATTCCTATTTGTTCTAGTAAAATATAAATTGTTAAAATTTTTAAATTATTACAAGCATCTGATTCATTATAAACAAAACAATTGCTACGTATAATGTTAAAGGAAGTAAATAAATAATACATGCTTATATACTGATAACATCATTCTTTAATTAACTGTACCAGGTAGAAAGCATATTTTTTTTGTATTTATTTGAAAGAATTATAATAACCCATAAACATCTACGACGATCTACGGCAATGAATAATATGTTTTTAGACGCACGCATGCGTGAGGAGTTATCAAAGCCATACGGGTATACTAATAACATAAACGTGCAAAAACAAGATATTTAGCAAATGGTATGTCTGTGATTGCATCACTACTCAAAATAATAAACGACCTCTTGTCAAAGTACAATATGGCAGTGGGAAAGTACTAATTTTACATAAGAATTTCACCGATACCATAAACAAGACCACGTGTTCCGAGTAAAAAAATCACGGGATTGTTATTACTTATGTGTGGTTTATAATCAGTGGAATGCTACCTTTTACACCTCCCGTTGTAAAACGTTTGTTGGGATGGAAAAAAGGTTCAGACGCCGATGACAAATGGTGTGAGAAAGCAGTAAAAAGTTTAGTAAAAAAGCTAAAAAAATCCGGCGCTTTGGAGGAATTGGAAAGGGCAATATCGTCTCAGAATCATAATACTAAATGTGTGACAATACCCAGGTAACTTTTTTCTATTTACACGAATATGTGCGGAGTTTAAGGTCAAATTATAGATTTGTTGTGTTTCCCCCCTTACTCCACTTTGTCTGGCTTGTGACCTACCCTACATGTCTGGCAAATGTGCTGGATCTCATTATACCATTATACTTATTTCTCTTCCTGTACAATCCACCCCAAATGGCCTCTATGTAATTGTTGAAAGTAAGAATTATAAATACATTTCAGTATAAACATCAACATATCTTTGATTTATTTTTAAATTCAGAGTCAGACCTGCAGCTGATATAGGATCAAACATACAACAGAGGAAAGGCTTACCTCATGTTATATATTGCCGATTGTGGAGATGGCCCGAGTTACAATCGCACCATGAATTGAGACCGTTAGATCATTGTGAATATGCATATACGTTGAAAAAAGAAGAAGTTTGTATAAATCCGTATCATTATACAAGGATTGAAAGTCCAGGTATTTTACGTTTGCTTCTTCAAATGACGTTTGACAGTGCTAAACGGAGACAATTAATCTATGATTCATATAAAATTATCATTTCTGATATCTAATCATGAAGCATGTTATGTTTGGATAGGTAATTGTGATAGAGGACAATAGTCCAGGAGATTTATTTTGAGAAGAAATTAATATTTATTAGCCGTATTGACTCATTAATTTATTTGTATCACAATAGAGGAATGCAATAAATGCATCTCTTTTTATATTTTGTTGTATAGTCTAACCATCTTTTTTTAATTAATTTTTATTTTTTCAAAATTAAATTGTTTATGCATTATTATTCGTGATGGTAATTACAATAATGTATGTGTTTTGTCTTAACTAATATTATTTGTTAAAAACGAAAATTATTTCTTTATCTTAGTAAATGCTCATTTGCAATTTCGCAATTAGAATACACGTTTCATATAAATGTTTCTGCAAGTAGTATTCAAAATTGAAAACTCTATAAATAGCTAATCAGTATATCTGATCAGTATAGGCTAGATTAGATCGAAAAGGAGGTGGTGACTTTTTCAGATCTATGATTGTTTCTCAATCGTTAGCTTTGCCTTTTGGTTCGGCTCCCGGTAATTCCAAGTCCATTTCTAAAAGTTGCATTTCTGCTAATACTGTGCAGTCATACAGTACATGGAGACAGCCCTTCTTCAGCCCGACAAAACATATATGCTGTTTCCTCTGTCAGGCCTAGGTTACTCGTGTTTCTTGAGCATTCAATACCCCATTTGCAAACCTATTATTGTCTTGGCAGACTTTCTGCCTCTACCTAAGTACGCTGTAAACTTAGGCATGTGTCCAATCAGAAATTGCTTGACCTGTCTCTGACCTGGAATACTCTTCCGTTAGTTTTAAGATTTTTTATTCCCATTTTAAAAGGACTATTATATTTCCAGAGCAGATTTTTCCACATGATCTCTATTAGATTTGGCATTGCTTGCAGTCTGAGGTATTACTAGGTATTAATGAATAGACTACAGCGGATTGATTTAAATTTTATTTTATTATCTACAGAAAATTGATGAGTTTGATATTATTACAGCGTTACCAGCTATTCTGGTACCCAGACATACATTGACTAATGATGATAGCAGCATATATACTCATTCTTTGGATGATGTAAACACATCTGTTCCCGAAAATACATCTTTCCCACACAATACCAACACCTTGGGGTAGGTTGCCGTCCTATCGATTTTATAGGACTATTATCAATTTTATAATAATACTTTTGTTAGAATCTCTTTTAACGCGTTTAGGTTGCATATGCAACATAGTGGTGCTTACATGGATACTGTAGGTTTATGCACTAGCGCTTCGTCTGGTTTAGAATCCCCGCATAATGCAGCTCCACCAACCGAAACTCCTCCTCCAGGTTATATGTCGGAAGATGGTGATCCAATTGATCCTAATGACAATATGAGTAAGATAATTACTAAAACTTGCATTTTTAAATTCAAGGAAAACATCAACACTTCTTGCATTACAGGCTTATCAAGACTTACTCCCAGTCCTCCAGTAGATGCTCAACCCGTAATGTACTGTGAACCGGCTTTTTGGTGTAGTATTAGTTACTATGAATTAAACACACGAGTTGGAGAGACATTTCATGCTAGCCAACCTTCCATTACGGTTGATGGATTTACTGACCCTAGTAATTCGGAAAGGTACGAGTCAAAGTTTATTACAAGCATGAACTAACGATCCTCTTGCAGATTTTGCTTGGGATTATTGTCAAATGTAAATCGAAATGCTGTTGTTGAGCAAACTAGAAGACATATAGGCAAAGGAGTGCGACTTTATTATATAGGTACAATAAGCACAAGGATTATAAAATTTGCCTACACATTAGTATTGCAGGTGGCGAAGTATTTGCTGAATGCTTGAGTGATTCTAGTATTTTCGTGCAGTCACCGAACTGCAATCAAAGGTACGGTTGGCACCCGGCAACGGTTTGTAAAATTCCTCCGGGTAAGTTGTAAATTTTGATAGCATATTCTGGTTTATCCTTCGCTTTATGGGATTTTTTATCAGAAAAAGGGAATGTTCAGCACGTAAAATGCAATTTTAGGCACATAGGTACACGAGATTCTCCAATTCAAATTAGTAAACAAAATCAAAACCTTCGTGTTATGTATAATTCATTTAAAATATTGGTTTGTCACTTCTACATTAAGCATTCACGAAACTCGTTAGAAGTTTTAATATTATTACGAATGGAAATCTTTTTTTTTATATTTTCGCCTACTTACCAACTTTTTAATTTAAATACACTGGTATACTTTTTATTAGCTTAATCGGTTGTACACGTCGCATGGAAATAATTTGTATTGGGGCACTTTACTCCCCAAGTTGTCTGCGTTAGATATATTTACGATGATGTTCGAAGCTCCTGTTGAAAATAAATATTTGAGAATGTCATGAAGATTACGGTACTTACTTTTGCGGAGCGAAATGGAAAAAAAAGTGTGCGTACGACACCATATCGTTACCAAGGTTTATACAAGGTGTTCATAAATTAGTTTCAAATATAGATATTTTCAAACTAAAAGACACTCTTTTTCTCAAATGGAATAAGGTATTATTTATATAGACTATTGATAAACAACACGTAAGTATCGACACCCTCCACACCACACAAGTTTAATTTATTATATAGTAATATAATAATTAGTCCGGGACGGCCGTTTCGAGGACACGAATGGTCCTCATCATCAACCGGTAACCGAATGATGTGAGAAAAAACTTTTTCTAAAACTAAACATGCATGTACTATCCCTACTTCTTAGAACAGATATACCGATTGGCATATCGAAAGGCGTGAGTAAGGTTTTGAAGAGTCAAGATATGAACGTATGCTTCGGTTTGCGCAACACACTTAAAAGTCTTCTCGGTAATCCTAAAGATAAACCGAAAATGGGAGAAAGGTCGGGTATTTATAAAATTGAATGTAGTCATTGTAATAAAGCCTATATTGGTCAAACAAAAAGAGCGATAGAAACTAGATTCAAAGAACATACACGAAATTATCGCTACGGCAGATTGGACGCGTCGATTGTGGCGCAACATATAAATGAAACCGGGCATAGTATTAAATTAGAAGACTTAAAATTGATTAAAAACGTAACGTCGCTGCGAGAATTAGATGCGTACGAGACAGTTTATATAAAAAGTAATAAAAATCTGATGAACAGGGAAAACGGACCGTTGTCGTACTCTGTCCTTTTTGACCTTTTGCAGTAGGCTGGCACTCGTTTATATTTTGGGTCATAAAAGAGATCTTCCCGTCCATCTGGCCGTGTTTTTCGCATGTCGTAGTTTAAGACGCGTAGAGGGTAGAAGAGGCACTTGTAAAACAATATTTCTTCTCGGAAGAAGGGATAGTTCATGCATGTTATTTTTCGCACGTCGTAGCTTCAAGGCGTGCAGGAGGTAGAAATAGGCACTTGTAAAGGATATTTGTTCTAAGAAGTAGGGATAGTACATGCATGTTTAGTTTTAGAAAAAGTTTTTTCTCACATCATTCGGTCACCGGTTGATGATGAGAACCATTCGTGTCCTCGAAACGGCCGTCCCGGACTAATTATTATATTACTATATAATCAATTAAACTTGTGTGGTACGGAGGGTGCCGATACTTATGTGTTGTTTACCATACTACGCCACAGTCCTTGCTATCATTATTTATACACTGTTGAATTGAAAAGAAAGTTCCACGTAGATTCATAGTAGGGTTTGATATACCTATTTTATAGTTTTCGAGATATTAACGATTCTTTCTTTAAACTGCATGGGTTAATAATATTTTACAATGGTTTGCCATGTAATGAGTGGTACAGCATTCATAAATAAATATCTCGAAAACAGTTGACTTTAGAGGTAAGGTGCCCTAATACAAATTGTGTACATGGGATGTGTGCAACCGATTGTTAGTGGATTTAGTAAAGGGTTTCATGAAATACCCCATGTACCAGATCATCACATCAGATCAGACACATCGTAAACGTACGTTCTTTTTAAGGAAAAGTTGAAAAAACAAAAAATCAATTTTAGAAAATGCATTATTTTTCATAACAAAAAATTAAATTCTTAACAAATGCCTTGTTAAAACAAAAAATGTCAATTTATTTCTTATAGTGTTTTGTTAATAGGTTGCAACTTAAAAATATTCAATAATCAAGAATTCGCAGCGCTTCTATCACAATCTGTTAGTCAAGGATTTGAGGCCGTTTATCAGTTAACAAGAATGTGTACGATTCGAATGTCATTTGTAAAAGGATGGGGCGCAGAATATCGCCGGCAGACCGTAACGTCCACTCCTTGCTGGATCGAATTACATTTAAACGGACCTCTTCAATGGTTGGACAGAGTTCTGACGCAGATGGGTTCTCCTCGTTTACCATGTTCTTCTATGTCTTAAGCAGGCATGTATACACACACAAAAGCGCATCATGTGTGAAAACTTACCTCAAACATCTATGCTGAAACGTCAGCATTTGTTTCTATATTTAATTTAAACCACTATACATATTCGTACTATTTTATTGCGTGGATTTGTTGGGTAAAAATCACTCCTGATACATGAATACTTCATAAAAATACTATTTTTATACAAATTGATCTCATTTAAAGGTATTTTTTAAAAACAAAAAGTTGTGTAACTTAGAATTATATAAATTTTCGGTATTTTTGCATGTGCTTTTTACCCGACATTTAATATGGGCGACTCTTCTCTTCTTCATAGTTACTGTGTAGTTTTATATTTGCAATTTCTAATATATGTAATATACGTAAAAGTATTGAATGAAGCATGTACGAACGTTGTTAGTGTTGCAAAATTTACAATTGATAAAAAAAAATGTAAGAAAACAGCGAAAAATCGAGAGGATTTCCGATGTTATGTATACTAGAATAGTAAAGATTTACAGACTGCATGTCATTTCGTGAGATTTCTTTAGGGGAAAAAGACCATATTTAACACCAAGTATGTGCTACTACTGTTCGTTTGTTTTCTCTTGGCTCTATGGCGACAATCCTCATGTGTACATCAATTGAATTACTAGAGTTAATATCGATCTAACATGATTAATGTGCTACAAATTTACTAACTTCAAATCTTCTAACCGAAATATCAATTCTTAAGTTTAGTGAAGATTTAGATTTAAATGCTTTCTCCCTGCATTCAACAAAAAATGTTGTAGGTACCAAAATGATTTGACAGTCCATTAAAATGGTAGCATTGAAATTGCTATCTAATGTTTTACCCTTGTCGATGCCATTCTTATACGTCGGAAAATATGGTTGAATGCGACGTACTGTAGATATTTCCAAGAAATAAAATCTGTTGTACAATTCAATACCGATGAAGCTGCAGCTATTAGGGACACCCCAGAAAAATTTCAAAATATTTCCGTCGACACAGAGTATTAAAAAAAATTAAGTTAAATTTGTGATGGTGCATACAGATCCGTTAACTAATTTCAAATATTGCTTTAACTATGCGTGTTTTACATCGGCAAATGTCTAACGTCCTTCTTAGCATGCAAAATATTTTCTTAGCACGGATATTCACCGAAACAAATTTGGGAACAATCCTAATGTTGCAGACTTGCCACCAATTTTATTCGGTTTCTTCCACGTATAGCAGCTGTAAATAATGTGTTTTAGAAATGTTAAAATTATACTCATTTCTCTATTTTGTTTCACCAATTGTTAATAATAATAACATTCATTTCGCTCGCATCAAGGGAATCATCTGTCACTCGATACCTACGGAAAATCAATCGCTAATACACATGATTATGATTATGTGCATTCGACCAGGAATCTTGGCCTTATAATCCAATGAACTTACCAGCTCTAGTTATAATGCATAATGATGATATTTTAAGTAGAATCTGTCTAAATGTTGACAAATGACAACGTAAAAATTCAGGATGGATCAAACCCTGGTAGTTCATACTTATTCGATATCTGATTCACTATATCACTCGTCTATCACTTCAATAAAACAATAATAAATCTATTACCATCATAAGCTAGTATCTTGATGTCATCATTCTACCAAGATTTGGTTCTATTGCCTCCAGAAAATATCTGCTATTTATCGAGCAGGTAATGTTAAAATTTTAACCACTTTTATGTGATAAATTTAAAAGTGGACGTTAACTTTCACAGACTGGAACTACTTCACGTAACATTTTTTGTTTGTCCTTTAACTTATATGATTATATACATTTAGATATAATCGCGATCTTAGTATGTGTGTTAGAAAAAGATAAAAGAGTGTTTCCGAGTCTTTCCACGATTCACTTGCCGCCATAACTGCTGAGAAAAACGAACGAATTATAATCAAAACTAGCTAGGCTGGGATTGGTGGCAATCAATTGAGGAAATTTAATTCATAAACTATGTTGGAGGTGGAAACAGACTGCTATTTTTCAAATTGAGTTATTGCACTAAACTTGGTTATTCTCTGAATTCTTGAAGAATCTCCTTATAATATTCGGAAAAACATCCTATTCTTCTTATTAGCCCACTTTAACTCAGAATATATTTAGCGACACTGATTTTTACGAAAAATATGAAATACGAAATAAATCGCTGTAATTAAATGAATTGCTTGTAAGTAAAAAACAAGATTTTTTATTAATGTTGAATAATTTGATAATTTTGAAAAGTGAAAAGATAGGATGGACCGTTCATAAAATATAAAATCAAGAGATCAAGAATTATGGATAATATCGGACAAAAAATAATAAATACGCAGTCTATATCTTAGAGATAGTCGTGTTAAAGACGCGAAGCTTCCAATTAGAAATTTTTCGAATTTTCTTAATACATGTTGATAACGGTACAAAAAAAAAGAATACAATGAAGTGTTAAAATTGCTGGCCAATGTACATGTATATATATATTACGTATTTCAAATTACTGCATCTACGCGCAAAGAAAGTTGTGTTTTGTATTTAATTTCCGACATATTGCTGGTCAATGAAAATTGTTAATTGCTGTTTATTAGGTATACAGATTTGGCGGATGAAACTTGCAACAACCGTAATCTGTGTATGATATAAAAAGGCTTTGCTCTTGTGTGAAATTGCCGACGAAAGGATGATATGATGTATTCAATCGCTTTTTATTATGATTTATGATTGCCTTTTTTATGTCATGTTATGTTTCGGCTTTGTATTTTGAAAAAGTAGATTTTTAATTATGAATTGAAGTCGGGCATGAAGCGATGGAATAGTAGGGCGTACCAACAATTGCATCACGGTACATACAGGTATCTCTTTTTGACATGCGCACGAATCATCCGGAGCTTCTAGCAAATCTGTATAATTGTATGTTATCAAGTAAGAATTGTATTGAATGTTTTTGATCGATATATTTCTATTCTACAAGATATTATTTTTTTTAATTGTATGAATTTTTAACTTTTATATTTTTATATGATTAAAATGAGTTTAAAATGCATATTTTTTTTGCTACTAGTACTCTTCGTAAAGGAAATACAGCAGATGTGATGCACTAATCTGTACTACTATACTAACTAATCATTTAAATATTATTTATCAATGTATTACTAGATTAGTTTTATGCGAAATTTAGTTGTGTGCTAATAGGCTGTGTTTGTTTCTGGCCACTTTTTATTGTGGGGAGAATACACAGCCGCAATGTGAGTTTTATATTACGTCCTGCAACCAAATGTGTGTATTTTTACTTTTAAAACCGGTGTGATTTTGCTATTACTATACTTCGATTTTTATTCTTAGATTTTATACGACTTATTGTTATACATAATCAAACATTTTATGTGTCTATTGATAAAATTGTAAATCTCATCAATTTATTTACATTTAGCACATATTTTGTTGCTGTGATATTTTAGTTTGTTTTTATTAATTTCGGGAAATTGATCAATTTTTTTTATAGAGACCAAAGCATACTTATATTATCAAAAAATATATACAGGTTAATGTTTAACAAGAAATATGTATATAATATGTATACGTATAATATCTTATTTATCTGAAATTTCGTCAAAGAATATAATTTTAGTACTTATTATAAAGTAAAATATCCATAATCAAAACTTATTCAGTGAGAATTGGCTAAATTTTGTATATTTAACGTTTTATATACATTTTATTAATTTTAACAAATAATCTATAACTAGAATTAAGTTTGTTTGTTTTTGAAGTTTGCAGTGTTGCAAAGTTATTTGCAACATTAACAACATTTCAGTTTTCATTTTCTGGAATTCTTTTGTTCAGTAGCTGTAGAAGTAGTTTGTTCCCCCATATTTTATTAGTTTTTTTGTTATTCAATATTTGTACTAACGGGACTCGGTTTTATATTCTTTCTTGAAAATTCCGAAATTACTGCCTACATTCAAAGCATTATGTACAAATAACGTATTTAATAATAGTTAAAATGTAAATAATATCCCACGGATTCTTTTCCTATCACAACTATCGCAAGATGAATATCGAACCGAGTACCGACTAGCAAATAATGTTTATTGATTACATTATAATTGTATAGATATAGTTTAAAAACATTTACCAAACCTATGTATTTTGATTTTTGAGAATATATAATCGTTATTTTATATGATTTTTCATTATCGTTATATTTAAAAAATCATTTGTGTAACTATAAACAGGTAAGTATATTCAAATAATAAATATGTGTTATTGTATTAGGTAAATGGTAAATAACATTATTTAATTAATAACATTTTTTTCAATTAACATAGACAACACGAAAGCCTTTTTGTAAAATCTGTTATAGGCGAATTGGCACTCGATCCAAGGAGTTTCGAATTCGAAGTCCCGCAAACCTAACTTTTTTTTCTGATTTCGTAATATTGCGCAATTTGATGTGTTACTATAGCTGATTAAAAATTATAATAGACAACACCTAAATTGCTCAGTTTGTCAAGACTTAGACAAAATAATTAAAGGGTTTTGGCTTCGATTCCTATCGCCGCCTTTCTTATCGAGAATGCAATTCTTCTTAAATCTGAACTGGTGAGATCTCTAACTACTCATAAATAGTTTGTCTCTGCTGCTTATAAAGATTGATGGCCGGGGGTAAGGGTCGACCGAGTGCTGCCGAATATTTTCAAAACGTTTCTCGGTTTTGGGACTCTTCCATCTGTTTAGGACTTGCAGTATTATCAAACAATAATGTGTTTAACATTAATAAACAGTAAAGACTTCTCCAGTTGATTCAGGATTGATGGTCGCGTCGATGATTCTCCTCGGCTATAAACACACACAACTATAAACGATATAAGCTGTCGTGAAAGAGAAGATGCTGTAAGAATAGATCGGATTGTAGTCGGAACGAAAACGGGGAATGTTTTGCATTTTTTTATTAACTCAATAAATATTGGAGGTGTTGAAAATCGAAGGATTTGAATAAACATTTTGGCTTCGTTTTCAATCGTTGCATTGCCTTTTTCCTGGTCTAGAACTAATATTTTTTCTTGAAAAGTTATAGTAGATATTGAATCTTCTGATTTTGCAGCGGTTCCATTTGGAACGTGTGAAATATTCAGACAAGACTATATATATATATATACATATATAGTCTTGTTGTCTGAATATTTTATAAATATATATATATATTTATATAATTTTTTTTTTCCAATTATTCCGATCCATCAATGAAAAGCCATTTTAGGGTATCTAAAAATGAAGAAATTTTACATTCTTTTCTATAATTTTAATAACTTTTTAGGACTAATTTCCATGATTTTTCTTAGAATTTTTAATGTCCCCGAACGCTCCGGTCCTTCTTGGGGTGTCGAAAACCGAGAGATTTGAATAAGATTTTAGGCTCTTTTTCGGTCGTTTTTCAATGATTTTTGCATGGGCCAATTGGCTTGGTCCGGAAATGAAAAGCTATATTGGGGTGTCTAAACACAAGAGAATCTTGTATGGTTTGGTTGCTTTTAAGGTAACTTTACTTAATTTTGAGTGCTAAATTTCTGGTGGTCTATTAATATTCGTGTATTTTTCAGGTGTATTGTAACACAAATCATTTTTGCTTTAACTTGTTACCATCTGACAAAATTTATTCAACGAAAAATATATTTGCTTGAACATCTATGTAACCTGAAATAGGTAAGTTATGAATTTTAAATGGCAAATATGTGATATTAAAGCAGATTTTGATAAAATATCTTTTTCTAATAAATGAAACATAGTGTGTAACCATCGCTTCTGTCCTTAATTGCAATTGATAGGCATATAAAACAGTCATAATATAATGCGTGTATACTACAAACTAACAATTATACATAACAATTAATATTTTAGGGTAAGAAATTTTAAATAATATTCATAATAAACAAGTAAACATTAAATAAACATTCACATATGAATCTGTAATATATAGCAATATCAATCGTTAGATTCTTCTTCGGAACTCGAGGATTTGTTAGGATTAGCAATTATTATGGGTTTGATTCATATCAATTTCATATTAAATTGTTTGTGGTGCCTTACACAGTTTTCCCAGGTAATGTTCCAATGCTTCATTCTACATACATGACACATTTTCATCAAGATAACCATCCCTACCAATATTTTTATTATAATATAATATAATTCGATTGCATTAAAATCGTACTGATACGGAGGAAGTCTAAGTAATTTGTGACCATGTGTTTTTATGATTTCATCAATAGCATACTTTTTTTTCAGGTTTATTCCTTCTAACTACATCTAGTGGATCTATTTTAGTTGACTTACTTGGAAAACTTATGTTATTGTCCCTTAACCAACCTGCGATATCTTGTATAATATTAGGCTCGCGCCATAATAATAAAACCTCGCTTCCAATATGAACAATTCTAAAACATTTGCCATCATAACCCTCAGATTCTCATGGTATCACCTTGCCAAGAACTAATTGCATCGCCCTTAGAATAAATCCACATCTCATCTAAGAATACTACTAGTCTCGCGGAACTCGACATGAGGTTGGTCCTATATCTTTTTAAGCCATACATTTTGCAACAATGCAATATCGTATTTATGTTGTAAATAACATTTTGCATTTCCATTTTTGTTGTCTCTCTCAGATCTCTTGTTTTCGGTTTAGTACAAGCTCTAAAAGATGACAGGGCAAAAATTTGCATTTTCCTTTTTCCGATGGCACAAATAGTTTGTCGAGACACACCAAGCGCTTCATTTACTGTCTGCAACAAAACATACTTTGTAAATATAATAGTAAATGAACTATAATATCTACCTTGTAAACAGCAGTCAAAGGTAATAAGGGGCTCCCGTGTTCTTTCTCTCTCTCAAAATATGACGGAGCAAGTCCAAGCATTCTCTGTAATAAATAATAGTGAAAATATTAATCTCTGTTCGATGCATTGTCTTTATTCAAATTAACTTAAAGGTAACTCAAAGTAAGGAGGTAAATACGAAGACGATGCTAACCTACATTTAGAAGGTGCACAAATAATTTGAAGATGGCAGCACAAGTGCGGGTAAATACTGAAAATGAGGGCGGTGTATATATTGTTATTGCGCAGAATCATTTTTGCCGCCAAAAGTAAAGGCGTTAAGGTAAGATATACATTAGAGTTGTGGTAGTGTGTTGGATTATCTCTGTTGGAAACAGTCAAAAACGGTTTGCCAAGTTTTTAGTGCTGATAGTAGAAATGCCTTCAGTTGATGCTGCGATAAAAATGATTCTCAAATTTTCGAAAGCAATTCCAGAGGCTTACGCGCCTACAAGAGGTTCTACGAAAGCTGCAGGTTACGATTTACGTAGCGCATACGATTATATTATACCAGCACATGGCAAAGAAATGGTAGATACTGGTATTAAAATAGAATTACCCGAAGGATGTTATGGGCGAATCGCACCAAGATCCGGCCTAGCTGCTAAAAATTTTATTGATGTTGGAGGTAAATGTTATTCTAATGTCATTCATTCATCGATCAGTCTTATTGCAAATTACAGCTGGAGTGATAGACGAAGATTACAGAGGCATAGTTAAGGTGGTATTATTTAATCATTCTGATGTACCGTTCGATGTGAAGAAAGGTGATAGAATCGCACAACTAATTTGTGAACGTATCTATTACCCCGATATTCAGGAAGTAAAGGTAAGTCGAGTCACTTTCCATTCAAGAACTGGAATAGTGCCAAGCTACTTAATGGTCTGTGTTACTTGGGTGCTTGGAGCTACCCTAGTTCTCGAATGGAAAATGATATTATATAAGATAATTAATCTAAGAAACTGTTATCTAGGATTTAAATAACACTACTAGAGGCGAAGGAGGATTTGGTTCAACAGGCAAGAATTAAAAAATTTACTTATGTCTATTTAATGAAAATGTAATAATTCTCTTGCTTATACTTGCACTTTGTTTTAAAAGTATGTGATCTGATTTATCTTTGTATTAAATTTCTTAAATAAACCTAATTTAAATTAATTTCTTTTTGTTTGCGTAAAACATAGATTCAATAATATCCATATGCAAAATTCCATTTTATGACTCTTGTCCAAAAATCCCACTTTGTAAGTTCATTTTACATCTTTACATATATGTTCGCGCCATCCATTGTCGCCAACCACACACATGGTCTGTTTCCACAAGACCTTAAAGCGGGAATCGTCGATAAAGAGGAACTATTTGGAGAAAGGAAAGGGGAAGCGAGAGAAAAAGGCGGGAAGATAGGCAGTGAATACATAGTCTTGAGAGTCTTGGTTATGTGTAGTTGCGAGAGAGAAAATGTAAATAATGCAAGTTGAGCAGTTGTTTAATTGCTATTTTCATAACATATTCGTTAGTTTAGAATTGATGATGATTTTGTTTCGTTTTTTATTTTGAAGATCGATAATCTTTCTGATAGAAATGTTAATTTGATAAGGAGATACTGCTTTTCTCATTTACTATTCTTTTTATGTTTCGAAAAATGACCCATTGTAAAGTGAGTGAACATAGTTTTGTTGTTTTTCGGTAACTATTTACATATCTTATCTTATCTGCGAATGCCATTTGTATAAACGGCATATACAACGTTAATCATTTACAGTGTACAATTTTTCGTTTATACAGTACAAATCACGAATCTTTGCCGTTACGTCATTGATTGATCGGTAAAGTGAAGACAAGCGTAATATTTAAAAATCGGAAGCACGCGTATACACAAGCGAGATAGTAACATATAACGTACGTCGTACTTAGTTAAGATATACGTCCATATTTTCTTAAATATCGATGAACTAATTGAAGTGAGACGGTATATGGCCGAGCGTAGGGTAGATAAGAGCTTTACTGCAGTGCATCCAACCTTCAGATTTGTAAAGAAAGAATATCACTTCTTTTGATGTTTGTCATTTGTTTTATACTTATTTGCATAAGAATAAATTTAAATAAAAAATTAAATGTGAATATTATAATGATCATAATTTAGTATAATGTTTAGCGGATGAAATTGTTTATATATAAAGCTTTGTTTTGTTCATTAAAAACGTAAGTATTTACAGCATAAAAGGATAAATAAATACTCCCTGGTTAGCTGATTATGGTTTCATCCTTACCTCTCTCTATTTGTGAAGTATATAAGCCACAAAACAGATGTGTATCTTATATTTATTGCAATTCTTTATTAACTTTAGTGATTTTACATACACGGCTTGAAAAATATAACCTGCACTTTATTAAAACAAAATATTAAATTATATTATACAAGTATTGCGATACGAATAACAGTAATGCAGCAAGCTAGTAATGAAAATAAAAAAAAACAGTACTTTTGTACAAGCAATAAGACTAGATAACATGTAATTAACTTTTATTCATCGTCTTCATCTTCAGAACCACGATTTACCATAAATGAAAATTCACCTGCATCAAAATTTGTTTCTCGATTATACCATTCTGTAATTAATTTCTCAGTATGCTGAGTACAATTTTCCCTCTTGCTTGTGCCCATACTAATTCTATTACATTGAAGTCACGATGATAGGGAGGAAGTCGGAGTACTTCGTGGCCTTTCTTTTTGAATAAATCATCGATTACCTACACCTTTTATTGTGTTTTGCAATTTCTAATAATTCATTTTTGTTCATCGTACTTTCATAGGGAATTTGATTGCTGTTCCGCCTCTCAATTACATCATCTTTTCTAAAAGATTGGGAAGGTTGTTTTTTCAACAAAATACTATGGTAAGGTGCATTATCCATAAGGATAAAAGATGGTATTTCAAGATTAGGTATTAACCGTTCCTTTACCCAACATTGGAATGTTTCGCTATTCATCTCCCCATGGTAATCGGAGGTTGCTGATTTTGAAGGAAATACTAAAGAAGCATCTTTTATAAAACTATTTATTTTTTACAATAACAGAAGTAGGTGGTACGTTTTCCTCCCTTTGTTTGATGTTTTGCAATGTTTTCAAAGATATGCCTAATGCATTAGCAACTCTCTAAACTTCATTCCATGCTTAACCATAATATATAGGAATATACATTATCATTACTCATTTCATGAACAGCCTTCACAAATATTAGAGGCCTTCCCTTACGTTTCTCAGCTCCAAAGTACCGCAGCAACTTAAATACCAACTCCTGGGAGTTCGGATCTAGGCGTCGGCCTGGCATGGTAATCTCTATATACATTTCCTACAAATAAAGTTTAACTTATGCTTAACATGTGCTCTTACTAATAATTCGTAATGTAGCTCTAATAAGAACACGGAAAAATTTGACATATGTTATAACAATAACAACGGTTGGTGTACCTGAATTTATTTCAGACGCTGCATACGTCATAGACAAGTATGACGTAACGGCAAAGATTCGTGATTTCTACTGTACTTAAAAATATTATATAACACTCATGAAGGATAGTCAAAATATTTCAATGATAGTCTGAAGATTTTTACACCTTATATTCATATAAAGGAGCCATATAGGCACTTACCCGTCATTGACATGATCTCTTGATAAATAGATAATTAAAGAGTACAAATACGCAAATTTACACGCGTCGTGTTTTAAGTAGCCTTAAAGGATAATACATAATTTTCCTATTATCAAAGTGAGAATTTGTAACTGTCGTAGTTACTACAGGGCGTTACGTAGAGAGAAAACAACTTGGTTTATTCTTTGAAGTGCAAATATGAACGACTTCGATAGATTATTTTACGAGTTAGACGAACATTTCCAGAACGATGTTGTACAATGCTGATCCACCAAAGTGATATTCATAATCGTGAAGCAATTGCAAGCAGAGTAGTTAAATGTTATTTATTTCTTCAGAGATTAATATATTTATAAGGTATAGTGTGAAAGTATTCAAACAGGTACATTTACAAAAAATTACAATATAAATTTACATTACGTGATATTGTTGACGAAGGATTATTAATATTTAAGTTGATGTTGGGGGTATTTTCACCGTTTGTTGGAATTCTGTAATTCGACGTTTCGGCAAATAGACTTCTGTCGTCTTCAGGGTAACCCTGATAAGGGTTGTTTCTTGCCAAACTCATGTTTTTAAGTAAATACAAAAAAACCAAAAAACACGTTTGACAAACGATATTAGATGCCAAACTCATAAGTATATCTCACACTCTCACTCGCGTTTGATCCTCAAGCTGGGAAGAAGTAGGTGCTCAGTAGCCATTGTTTCTGCGCAGAAACTGCAATGGCAATGGGATCTCCCCCTATCACTTCTACTCAGTAATGTATACATGGAAGAGTTTGGACAGAAAGCAATAGACATTTACCACCTTAAACCTAAATTGTGGTTAAGATACGTGGACAACACATATGTGTCATATGGTCACATATCGAGCATACATTAGAGGGCTTTCTATAACACATCAACCATGGCAATGCAGACGAACAACAGAATACCTTTCCTAGATGTCTTGGTATACAAATCAAACAATAGCATACTAACAACAAAAGTTTACACAATGGCCAGACCAAGTGACAGCAGCACAAGAACTAATAAAACGTCGGAAGCAGCTTCAACTCAAGCGGATACGGTATGTAGTAGCGTCATCCCTGCCTTTCGGAGAAACTTAGACGAATAGGCAACAAATACAAGATGAGAACTGCAATAAGACCAACAAATACCAAG
Organism: Oryctes borbonicus; assembly: GCA_902654985.2. NCBI lineage: Eukaryota > Metazoa > Arthropoda > Insecta > Coleoptera > Scarabaeidae > Oryctes > Oryctes borbonicus. The sequence goes on along the minus strand of LR736861.1, from coordinate 3,355,585 downwards.
CCGGACAATGTGAATCAACAAACGAAGAATTGTATATACCAAATTCCTTGTAAATGAGGACGTCCATATGTAGAAAAGACTACTAGACCCCTACAAGTGAGAATCAAAGAGCACAAGCTAATGGTTCGTATTGGAGAAACCGATAAATCCAACTTGACCCAACACACACAGGGAGATCACAGAATTAATTGGGATAACTCATTGATTCTGCAAAAAGACCATCAAACTAGAAGGCTGTTGAAAGAAACAGCATACGTGGCTACAACACCAAATGCCATCAGCACCCCGAGCGTGGAATTAAAAAGATGTCTGGCTGGTGCGCGAGAACATTAACAGCCCCAGTAAGCGCGCAGTAACAATGGCTACTGCGCTAATGTGGTCAAACCCGAGTGGTAGTGTGAGATATATATATACTTGCAAAAAAACTATGAGGCATCTAATGTCATTTGTCAAACGTGTTTTTTGGTTTTTTGTATTTGTTTAAAAGCTATAAGTTTGGTAAGAAACAACTCTTACGAAGGTTACCCTGAAGACGACAAAAGATTGTCTGCCGAAACGTCGGATTCTAAAAATCTAACAAACGGATGAAATAGCCTCCACATCAACTCAAATATAAATTCATATGTTAATCTTAAATAAAACTGTACAGTTATTAAAACAAATAATTTTATAAGAATCAGTGTAATGAATTCACGTCTGACAGTGAGGATGATGACGAACTAGATGAATACATAGTAAATTGTGTATTTCATTTAATTTCGATAAAGGCAGGTTTTTCATTTACTTTAAAGCTTATATTGCCGTATTTTATAAACTTTTTCACTTGCCCTAATACAATCTCAATCAAGTTTAACACAGCAATAACACACGGCAAACGTATAATATGTCCCTCTCTTCGATAATTGCTTCATTGAATTTACGTCTTTTTGTAGAAACAATGTTTAAGAGATCACGTTTTAACCTTCTTCAACAAAAAAACCTTTTTCTTTTAACCAAACGAATATATAATTTTTCTTGGTAGCTACGGCAAGAATCCGTTCTGCCTTGCGATTGATATAAGAATTGTAGATAACTATTATTGAGTTTCCTGGTAGGTTTGGTTGTAATCGACTGAAATCTCTGTAAAACTTCATTGTGAACAATTCTACCTATTTACGATAACCAATACAACTAAAAGATGTATTAGTTTTCATAAGTAATTGATTTGTTCATTGGATAGAAGTGAAGACAAAATGTGAAAATAAAACACAGAAGAGCATAATAAAAATTGATAGGTGACTGCTCAGCTGATTGCGGCAATAGCGCTGGTTCCGAACAAGGATAGTTTTATATAAACTGTTGTAAACTAGCAAATGAGGGGTATACTCCATAAGATCTAATACTTCGAAGCCGGGGTGAACCGTTCTATAGTTACTAATCTCGATGCGTTTACATCGTACTTGTAGTTATTACTAATAAGCCTGCAGAAACGAGTTCAGCTTCACGAAATTAGCAGATACTAGACAGACGTGTTTATTCGTCTCACGTTGTTGTGTTCATTCGTGTTGAATACTGATTTCTCCGAGAGCCGTCAAAACACCAGTCTCTCTAGTTTCTGCTAATTTCGTAAAGCGCACGGAAAGTGTGCTCGTTTCTGAAGGCTTACTTATGACACTAGTTAGTCATTTCATTTCCTCGCATTACACTGTGTTATTCACGCTCAGCTGTACGTGTGAAAGAACGCTAGGTTCAGCCGAACGCTAATATAAACTCTTCGTGTGTAAAGTTAACATGAACCGAAGAGAGGCGAAATAATATACAGTCTGTTCCATCGCAATAGCCTAACTTGTATTGCTTATGAAAAACAACGAACAGCCGGTATACTTAGACATAATTTTATGTTGTGCCAAACTTGTCACTGAATATTTTTTATTTGAACTTTTTCTTTGAATCGCTCAGGGAAGAAATTATCTTTCGCCTACGCTAGATGCATGCGCCGTGTAATAATTTTTTCTTCTCTTTCTACCATTATAGATACTGCGTGCTTACAGCTACGCGGTCATATGGATTTCCATTAATCTTAATGTTATACATCACTCTAACCATTCAAACAAGTAAATACATGGTAAATTGTAGATGTTACCAGAGAATGTCTTCGCTTATAAGTTATTTCGGAGATTTAGAAACTTACCTAGTTAACGGCAGTTAATTGCACGTCTTTATGCGAACTAGCTACATAAATAAAAACTCGGTGACATTTATAATTAAATATAATTATTATAAATATCTTACACTCGAAATACACATCTAGTTCTAAAATTTTTGCAAATATTGTTTTTTTTTTTTTATTTTACTTGCAAATGGAACTAGTCCTACAAACACATTTATCTCTTAAATACATTTTCTTTTATTTCAGAATTATATTCAGCTTACAGAAAAAATTTCAGAACTTAAAAGAGAAAGTGTGTTGTGTGAGACAAGATAGAGAGAGAAAAGGAAGATCTTTACAATTTCAAATGTTGAGCTTTTTCACAAAGAATATCTTTACAATTTATACATGTTTAACATCACTATACCTTGTCATGTTGTAAATGATTAAAATGTAAAAGTAGCAAGCGTGGAATGATTATGTACATACACATTTCGTTTGGAGTATCATAATCAAAATACATTTCTTCGCAATTTTTTTCGTAATATGATAATGTTGTCACTGGAGATATACCGATTACCGTTATTATTATTTTAAATGTGAAAACGTGTATTTTGAGTATGGCTTATTAAGTAATGTAAAATACATTTCTCTCTCAAATACTACGGACAGAACAAGCACTGGGAGAACTTACTTAAAAACTATAATAAATTAAGGAATCAAATAAAAAAAGAAGCAGGTTTGTTACAAAAAAGCATTCATACTAAATAAATAACATTCAAATAATATGTAAAAAAATACAATATTAATGATGTACTACTTTAAAAATACAACTAGGTCATCATTTTAATACAAGCAGAATAATGTCCATATAAAAATCGTTAAATCACAACATTTGAACTAACACAACGTGTACTTTGTCATGTTTCTAATATTCTTCTTCGATGAATGTATACAAATAATTACATTATGGACAGTAACAAGCATTAAATTGGTATACCTTTTTTAATGTTCATATCACACACTTGGAAATACCTGTATTTTATTAAATATAATTTTTGTTAATATATAAATACATCGGTGGCATTCACATGCCGACAGGATAATCAAGCACAGCTTACTAATTTTAGGCATCATTGTGTTACGGTGATTCTCGTGTCGCCATCTAAATTCAAACTCGATAAGAAATTAATTCACTAACAATTGTTTACAACTTAAACACTGTTTCCGATGATAGCTTTACGTTACGTTGGCAAGGTTCCTGGTTTAAGTTAAGTATGCCTCAACTGTGGGATGTACAAAGATCGTTCCAGCGGGCTTCGAAGAACTGTCGCATGCAATGACCAGCTTTCCCTACCGGACTGTCGTCTTCGTTAAACGTCTCACAATTGTTGAAAATTTGCCGAACATCGCCACAAAATTCTTCCCTGGATTTATAACTGCAATGAAAATAATGACCAACTTGAAACTACGACGAATGCAGACGTTGAATTTAGTGAAATATATACATTGTATAGTCAAAATTAGTGGTATTAGTATGAGATGTTATCAAGAAATGATTATGAAATTAACACCGCAAGACAATAACAAGAATGTTTAAATACGTAACAAAAACACTTTTTCTTACACGGTTGTTTTAATGCAACTTTTCGTCGAAAGTACGATATTTATCTAGTAAATAATCTTGGACGTGTGTGGCCGAAGGAAAAAAAAATTACTGACAGGTTTATTTTACGGACACAAACATAACATTTTTTTGCTCATCACTTACAATTTAGTAGCCAGAAATAAGAGAAATAATCGAAGGTTACTTTTGTAACCTGCTTACTATTATTTATGGAACTGGTGTCACCTCCTAAATTAGAAAAGAACGCTGATGCTACTATCGATTGCTGGCGATATTCCCGGTATGTGATTGTCAATGTTTAAAGTTTGACAATTATTTTGTATTATTTAATTGGCGTTGTAAGGTTATTAGCAGTTATTGGTAGTTTTCATTGTTACGATTGGTAACATTAACAGGAACGTTCGTTCGGTGGATGATGGTGTGTTGCAAATTAAATGTCTACAAGTCATTATGGCAAACGTGTATTCCAAACTTTTCTGCTTACTACAACAATAAATGAAATTATGTTAAAATTAAACGCGGTTCGCAATTCGTGCCTTTGCACATCCTAGCAAGATGGTTGCCAAGATCATGAAAGTCGCCAACAGAAAAATCAGAGGATCCGCCAATACTTTCCATTCCGATTTAGGGGACTTATTCCGTGCTGGTGCTACACGAATCCTGTAGACTATTTGCAGGAACAAATGGCACATAGCAAAAATCGAACAGAGTATAACAGGACGTTGTCGCACCCGTCACAATAATTTTAATATGAAGATAAGGCGCATGCGCACAAATTTTTGTTCCGTAAATTCGTGAAGTAATGCGAACAATTATCGTAACATGATTAACTACTACTAATTCATAAATACAGACTAATTTCAAACATATATAACGCTAATAATTCCGTTATTAACACACATAAAGAGCAACTACGTTGCAGCCATTTTAAAGAAATAAATAAATAATTTGAAAGTTATATTTTCCTTAAAAGGGATGTAAATATCTCCAACTAAAATGCGAAATAGCGTGCTGGGTGACATGATCTTAGTGTAAGCGTAGATGTTAATGTTGAGATTGCATTTCTATGAATACTGAGAGAAACTTTATGAACTTTTTATATATTCCCAACAACATAACGTTCCATGTCACAGAGCTTGAAAAACTAAAGATTAGATACACTTAATGTACATATGACGTAAATAAAATTAAATAATAGTAGAGTATCTCGGATAAGTGTAGTATATGTACTGAGAGGCCTTACCGCTCCATATCTTCTTTTGTGGTGATGCCTTTTTATTTTTCGAACATTGTATCTCGTAACTTTATTAAAGAAGTAATATGATACGATGTTTCAACCAATTAAGAGCTGGTAATGTAAATGAATGAATTTTATTAAATTGCGGAGTTAAAGTTTGTGGCTTCGGTATTTCTTCCTATAAAATCAATGATGAGGTTGTGTTCTTTTATTTTTATGCGTCTATAATTATGCAGTAATGTAAATTTAGTGCGCTCTTAATAATTTAGAACTTCTACGCATTTTAACACAAAAAAACGACCTTTTTTGTTAGCGTAGTGGCAATAAAATATACCATCGCCTTTCGCTACTATAAGTTAGATAGAATTGCCCCTAAACCGTGAAGATACAGTAGGTAATTGCACTCAATAACCACTGCGTATAATTACTTTTCCTACGTTATTTTTCTTGCTTTCTTTCTTTTTTTTTGTTCTCTCGTCGGAATATGAAGAAAGTACAAACAAAGGAATTGACGAAAGAATTAAGCAAATGATAAATGTTATTCGAATAAAGGAATGTAGAATAGCAACGAATTACTTTCCAATGCGTACATTCTATACAATGCCCAGTAGATAATATCAAATAGAAAACAAGTAGTGACAGATAACACAAGAAAAATCGTAATTTCTTATTCATATATTTTTTTTTATTACAATACATTAAATAATTATCTACTAATTCTCTATAAAAAATTTGGTTCAATTTAAACCTGATGACCAAATTCTGGAAGAGAAACTAACGAAAGATAAATATACCTTAGGTTTGACGAAACACAATACATGAATCACATTGCGTTAATTACTAATTCGGTTGTTGAAGTTTTTCTTGGGCGGGAGCTATCTTTAAAAACCTGCTTCCTGTCCAAACCCGGAACGCGTTTAGTTTTAACTGACTTTAGCCTTGAAAGCCTTCGTTTTTGTTATTGCTCACCTATTTTGTGCAGAATTCAATAATTTCTTTCGTAGGTAATGTAGCCAACAAAATTGAAAACACAATTTACTTGTGAACATTTTCATGAAAAAAATATTGGCCGAAAATTGTTCTAATGCCAAAAGCAAAGACACAGTTACACAAACTCGAAAAGATCTCCTGTGAGCAGCACAATGGAAATAAAGTGCTACGTTAACAAGTAAATTTTATCACCTTACAACCGCGGCATACGTAAAAAGAGCGAATAGAGGATAACGCTTTTCTATTTTTGTCACTGTAATAATTGCAATGCTACACCGGATGTTTTTTCTTCGCAAAACAACCTCAACGAATTATAGCATGTGAGCGGATTATGGATTTAAATTAGCCCCCATCTTCTTTTTTTGTTCATGTCATTATGTCTTCTTATATTTGAAACAATGTGCAACATCCAAAGAAATAATAAATTTGCGCTTCCTTGTGTCTTTGAGTCCCTCTTCATGGGAAATCACTATATGATCATAACATTTCAAAAGGGATGTACGTCTATTATAACGTAACGCATGGCATAGTTTCTTCTCAAATTCCTTTGAACAAGAGAGAGAATTTAAACAATTCATTTGCTCTAAGAAAACGATCAAGTGCAGATAAAACATACTCCTTTTTCTGTATCAATAATTTATAGCGTTTATACTGTTACAGTTACGAAACGATTTAACAAGTAACTCAGAAAAGATGGAAAATATGTACAGCAGATATAAAAAAATTTAAAAAAATCGACAGAGATGTTAAATTAATAATTAAACTGGATGATATATGATTAGTACATTAAAAGATAACCAAAATATATGAAAGAAGTACTGCGAAATAAAGATCCAGCTAGCGTTCCAAATCGAAAGTAGTGTATACGATATGTTTTCCCCTTCGTTTTCATAATTTACTTACTACATGTCTTGTAGACGTTTCTTGATTGTAGATAAATCCATGGGGCACTTGATAATCTTTTTGTAAGTAGGGAACTGTTTCGTATTTACGGGAAGTAGAAAGGGCCACGCGTCGTCATGACATTCTAAATCTTCCAGAATTGCTTTACACGGAGCCAGTTCTTTTATTAATTTTTTTGATACCTTGTCTTTTTTTGCGGCCTGCGCTGATGGTGATCCGGTATTTGTTAAGCTGGAGTTGGAGATGTCACTCTGATTGCACGCTATGATTGGAGTATCCTCATTCGTTGTTACTGAACTGTGCGATGGGGCGGGACTGCAGAAAGAAAATTAAACTCAGTTAAATTTTAGATTTTACAATAGTATATTATTACAAGCAATAGATTTTTAAAAATAATTTGACAATATTTAGTGTTATCTCCCTAAGGCCAATACTTTTTTTATTCATACTACTATAAAAACTTTTATAAAAACAGTTGCTTGTAAATTGGGATAAATACACTTGACAGAATGTTTTTCAAAAATCCTTAACAGATAATTAGGTATGATTTCCATGCGCTGCTGTTATTTTAAAATTTGATTCATTTAGATAAAAATGATGACACAATGGACAACGTAGAAAAATACAGTAATATATTTAGTCCAACTTTACCTCACGCTATTTGTTTTAAGAGAGGAAAATCAATTTTTTTAATCTCGGACCTTATAGTTTTTAACAAAATTGCAATAATACATTATAGATATCAACGCACCTTGGAGGATGATGATCTGATGATTCGCTATCTCTAGCTTGCTTGTTGTTATTTTTGCGGACTGCCTTCTTCTGTGGTTTCTTCGAAATACAATTGGAACAGTACCATTTGCCTCTTGGTACTTTGTTAAGCATTGGTCTAATACAGTCAGTGTGATACGCACGTGGACATATTTCGCACAAAATTAATTTTGTGCCGGTGGTGGATTGTTTCTTGCCGCAGACAATACAATTCCTCTCGCCGGTAGCTTTGTTCATGCATTCGTGGCAGTACCAATCGCCGTCCGGAATATTCTCCATTTTGGGCTTGAAGCAGTAGGTATGATAGCCTTTATCACAGCTGTCGCAGAGCAGGAGTTTGTCTTCGTTGTCGCCGCTATTGCAAAATTGGCAATTCTGTAAAGATTCAGGGCTATAAGTATTAACATGGTTGCCAGACTACTTTAAGTTTAGAATGTATTATGCGGCCCCATGAACTTAATTTTGGTGGTTAAAAATTATAGCAAGAAGGAAAAAGAAATATGTTTAAGAATTGTCATATAATTGTGATTTTATTCATTTAACATAAATTAAAGTTGTTTTCGGTTTTACTACTAATTTACTCGTGTAACCTTATTAACCGTTTGCTTTGAAGTAACTAGCAATGTTTTGTAGAAAGCCGTGTTATCTGCTAGATAATATAATATGATTTTAAGAACCTTGTAAGCAACTTATTGAAAAAGAGGTATAATAGTTTGCAACAAAGCAATAAACAAATCTTAAAGGAGCACAACTAAAGTTTAAATCATATCTAATTTATGCCGCTTTGCTAGTTTTATATATTTTATTTCATATTTGCGTCATGATAAGGGAATATATCCTGACGGATATTGTAACTCCGTTTTGGGACAATAAAATTAATAATAGATAAAACAAATAAAGTGGATGAATATTATCATGAAAGCCATTTACTATTTCTTGTAAATAACATTTTGCAGATGGGCACTGATGGCGACTAGTCTTGTGAAATTTCTCTACTACGTAAAACATTATCCAGAATGAATTGTTCAAATTTTATTTGCTATGTTTTGACTTAACTCTGCAGGCATGCGTTATGCGTCAACGTATACCACCTTAGATTATGTACGGTAGTGCTCACGTCTCTTCGTAAATGATGAAAAGAAAGAATACAAACGCGGTGTGCGTCACTCAAGCTCCCACCCGTATATCCCATTATCCCATCATACAAGAATACGGATACTTGTGTTACCATAATGTACAATAATGCCTTTTTTAGATCTATTTCTCTCTTTATTATAGAAATCAGAATTGGACTGTTGGGCAATAAACGATTGTTATTATTATTAAATTAAGGGTGTACTCTTGCTACACTAATAACTCGCAAAAATTGGGGAAATTTCCCGAGTTTATTTTACGAGATATTTGTTCGGTTCTACAAGGAATATGTTAAAATTAAACGTGTTCCGGGTTCGGATCGTATCATGGTTAAACTAAAACTCGACGTTTCGCCCACAATCATATGGGGCTTCTTAAAATTTTGTGCCTACGCCAATTTGAAATTGGCTGATTCTCGAAGTTTTTTTAGTTGTAAATGAGCTACCTCCAAACAATACGAATGCTTACGAAAGTTGTCGACATTGTTCACAAAGAAAAATTCACGCTAGTCAGAGCTATAAGAGCCAATCAAATAGCGCGGTATCGGTTGGATTTTAGTTGCAGTTTCCTTTCCATCAATCAAATTACGTCCAATTAATTTGTGATTGCTCTACGAACAAGCCTCTTCACTACTCTGTTAGAGATAAAAAAAAACGGACAAGAATTTAATTTTGTTTGTAGATTGAAAAGCTACCACCTTTAAATCATTAAATTTTGTTGATAGTCAAGTTTTCCGTTGTTGGTCTGTAAATATGTTTGTTACAAGACGCCAAGATACACAATTAACATAAACTAGGAATTACGCATTTAATTTTACGGGTATTTCGAACATTTTTGGAATGCCGCATAACCTCATTCGATTTTACAACTTAAAGTATGTTTTGAGTAATGTTAAAATAATGTGCGAATTAATACAAGTAGCATTAGTTGCACGCAGCCAACGAAATGATCAAAATTAGTGCAGTAGTAAAGAAGTTATTTTTTGATCTTTTCTAATGAATGAATTTAACGGCACATCAAGTCAGTGTTGATAACTATGAGAATGAAAAATTAAGCGGGCGCGTTAATTTCATTTTCAGTGACATGCAACAGAATACGTTCTAATAGAGATTAGGTAAACTAAAATAAGCACAAGCACCCACACTCAGCTTGCTGTTATATTTGCGAGCTCTCTGTTTATTAAAGACATGTGAGGGGCTCACAGCTTTCATAATACTCTTGTCCCATGCGATGGATGCCTCCAATGAGTACAAACACATCGCCAATTGTGCTGAAGTTTGAGATCGGTTTACTGCTTCGCGCCATACTGCCAGACCTTTGGGAATCTCATCGAAATTGGTGGTAGGCTGGATAGGATTCGTTACACCAGCTGCCTCTTGAGCGATTGCGGCCAAATTGGGATCTCCACTGCTATAAAAAAGGTATATTTATTGGCCTGTAATCATGTAGTACTACGACAGTTGAAAATATTCGGCCGGTAATTTACAGTGAAGGCCATAATTTAATTACTTTAATACCAATTTTTTTGGGCGTTTGAGGCCATTGAAAGAAGCGAAAAAAACCTTTTGTAATTTATTTGGGGTGCAATTCAGGTGATGAACTAGCGGTCAGAATTGATTTTGGCGCAATTTAGATATGGGATCTATTATTTACTTTTAAGTAATTTAAGGTACATTAAAAATATGTTTCTAATTATGTCTAATCGTTTCAAGTGATGATAATAAACCGGGTAATTAAAATTCTGGATAAATTTCCGGGTATTTACCCCATATTTAATAGTGGGGATATGAATCGAGATGGAGTAGGTGCATAAAGATTATTAATTATTAAACTAAGATGTAAAAGTTTATAGTCCTATGTTTTTGCTGATTTATTTTCACACTGTGAAGTGAACTGTAAAATATAAACATTGTGTATTGAAATACCGTCTAAAAAAATGAGGATAATTTTTTAGTTGTTGCAATGCGTATTTGCTGTTTACTTCTAAATTTTCTATAGAATTATGAACATCTTTATGTTCCCGGAAATCTGACGATGTCTTTCCTAAATGCATTGGATCCAACACTTGTGCTTCAAGGCAATTGGGACGCAAAAAATCGCAGGTTTCAAACCATCAAGGAATCGAAGAAAACGAAAAGGCAGGTAAGCTGGCTACAGAAGCAGCGAACATGTCTTTTATTGGTCTTAACCCCTTCTGTGGGCTCCAAAAGAGCCACATTAAACAAGTAACAAAGACATGGGAAGACGATCAAAGGGCCTCGCCTTGGGAAAGTGTTCCAGAACAAAAACAGGCGAAAGCACTTATATCAGGCTTGCCAAAGACAGCAAAAATATTGTGTTCGTTCAGCGAAGGGCACCCGAGACTACTGGAAAGATTGCTGACAGGTCATGTAGCCCTAAAATAACACTTATTCAAACTAAGAAAAGCTGAAGATCAAATCTGTTGTCTGTGCCAAGAAGATCTGGAGATGGCAGAACACATGCTATGCAAATGTGTTGCCAGCAGTCGTACCTGACACCAATATTTCACTAGGCCATTCCTTGCATCTACTTAACTGAAGGAGGAACCTGGTGTAGTACTAAGGTTTAAGAGTCTCTATCTATTCTAACACATACAAGGGCATGCTATTACAATAGATCAATTTGGGCCGCAGACCAATGGCATCTGTGCCATCCGAGGCCCGACTATAATAATAACTAAATAATTCTTCATACTAATTTACTTTCTACAGAGAATAAAATATGGAGTGGACCCAGAAATAACATTCTGAAGAAATTATAAGCAACGTAGTCATTAATATTATTTCAAGTAATTTTGTACAATGAAAAGTTTGTTACAAGTACTAAAACATTTTGACGTTGATGAAGATAGTTAAATACTTGTAAACGAGTATTTGGCTATAACTATCAATTTTTTTATAGACACATGTTATACAAAAATGGAGTGTTGCATACATTTAATATTTGTTAATTTAAAAAAAATGTACATAGGAGGCATCCGAATCCGTTTATCAATTTCAAGCTGGTGATATAACCGTCAATTTTTGTATAACATTCGGAAACAAACCTCACTCCCAAAGGTGGCTTCAGGTAACGCCGTTCGATAGCTGCTTCAAGAGAAGCTAATCGTTCTCTCGCTATACCAACCACTTGGCCTATGGGAATATCGGACAAGTCTCGACTAGGAATTCGCCATCCTTTTACCTGCATGCTCGCATTAGCTACTTTGTCTTCGAGAGCTTCTACCTAGTATTTAAAACGCTATTTAGTACGTTGTATTAAAAAAAATATGGACGTTTAGTAACCTAAATTTATTGTGTATACATACCTGTTCCAGTAGAAATAAGTCAACTCTCTGCGCAACCGTAGGGCTCCACGTTAACGGTGCACTTTCGGCGGGAACTCCTACACCTTCAACCATTTCTACCTCGTCATTTTCATTTGAAGTAAGCTCCGTTGATTCCCTTTGGCCTTCTTCTATATGCAGTCTTCCGTGGTCCTCGTACATGCTTTGCATTACACTAACAAAGGTCCGCTTTAACTCTCTTTCTCGGGCACCTCTTACATGCAGATTGTCTAGGATATCTCGCAATTGTTCCGTACTCCTCACTCTCCACCAACCGTATCTTTTATCGAGAGGAACTATTTTCCTTTCACAAGATTTCGGAAGTCCGTGTTTCTTAATGTATTCCAATTGGGCACTCTCTTCTGCTGTCATTTGTAACGGAGCTGGGCTATCACAGTGACTGGCGATATAATTTGATGAGCTATTCGGCGGAGGAAATACCGGAATTTTCAATTCTGTTAAGTTGTCCCGCGTACAAGCACCTACACCGTTATCCCAACGGTTACCGGCTGTTAGATTTACTCCCCTACACGATAAGCCATCCTTAGGTAAAATGCTGAACCACTTTTTATCTGGTTCATTTTTGTCTTCCTCATTTTCGCTTTTTATCTCAGTCTTCATGTCATTCTTAAGTTCGTTAAGAATTTCATTCTTTAATTCTTCTTTAACCTCCGCTTTAACTTCTGCTTTGAGATCCTCTTCAGTTTTATTTTCTCTCTCCATGCATTCACCTAATTTTTCAAATAGATTGAATTTTCTGTTTGAGATTTGTTCTGTGTCTGGATCCCCTTTTATGGTGTGCGCATCAATGTGGTTATCCAAATTACTAAGTAACCCGCGGTCTTGAGATTCATTTTGCTTATTTTCACCTTCTAAATTTTGTACTATCCTGTCAACACTTTTTCTTAATTCATCTAGATTACCTTCCCTAGTGTCCATAATATCACCGTTTTCGACGATAATTAACCTATTTGTAGTTTTTCTATGTTCGTTGTCATTATTATCTACCTCGACTTCTTGCTTGATTTCTGTTTCCTCACTGTTTTCCTTATTACCTACTATTGTACTAACTTCTTTATCTGCTGATTGATCGTTTAATCGGTCGGCATCGTGGATTATCTTTTTGATTTCTTCAAGAGTCTTAACTTCTGAACTCACTTCACTGACATCGTTATCTTGTTCGTCAAGGATTTCTGGTTGAGCGGATTCCATTGCTTCAACGAAAACACCCCCCGCCTTTGGCAATGACCAATATCTACGCCAATATCTATCTTGACCGAAACATGTTGCACGTAACTGATGAATGGAAGCATTTAAACTTTGTAACTGAATCTCAGATGCTTTCACTAGTTTTTCTAATTTCTTTCCAAGTTCCTCTCCAGAGAGTTTATTATCCTCTTCCTAAGAAATAAAATAATACATCATTCTGTTTTTTAATAAAAAACACAGTTCGTTTTGAGTTATTTTGACATTACGTAATTAACAATTTTAAATTTATTTTTAGATATTACACCCAAATAAGAAGAGTGCGGCGAATAGTGCAGCGTATGCTGTGCTAAAGGTCGTTAATTTTTGTTGATGTGATTCCCGTTACAATTTGTCAGGGGGTAATTTGGCTTTGCTAAGTAATGGCAGCAATAGATTTTTTATATCAGCATCTCTCAGTTGAAAAATTTACTACAATAAATGAATCTAAACACATTTAAATAAGTGAAATGTGTATTTTCATGGTTTTTTATTTTATTATATAAGATATGGAGTGTAAAAGGAATCGATGGAAGAACAAAGTCTGACTAAAAAAATTTGGGGAAAATTCTTGTTAATTCATGTGAAATATTGTTGGTTATTCTGCCAAAAATGATTAGGAATCGTGTAAATTGGTTATATAAAAAAAAGGAAAGATCTTAGTATGAAGAGCCAGTGATAATATTGGAACGATAAAATATCAACTCTTTATCACATCACCACTAAGGGTCAGTTGCTACAGGGTTAATAGAAATCAATTAGCAATAAAACCTTCGGTGGTATGTAAATGAAGAATTTTTCTCAGAATACACTAAAACGGTTGCCAAATATTGTATGACAATCATCAACGATATGAAGATGCTTCTCCTGGTCCTGGAGTAACACCAACTTATGAGATCAACGCAATTATGACAGCAGGTTATGTTTATTTGACCTCATCAAGAGACAATGTTACCACATGTGAGGGGGTGTTACCAATAAATTTGAGGATTGTAATGTTAAGTGTAGTCTATAAAAATATATTGAACTTGTGTAGAATCCTTTTTGTAATCTTTGCATAGACATTTAAAAAAAGATGTACAAAACGTCAAGCCGTATAATATTTGAGCAGGCGGTTCAAAATATTTGATCCACTTCAGTCAAGATGTTATCGCATAAAATATTAATCAGTAGCAAGAGTTTTTGTTACCGGTTTTTTTTTTTTGTTTGTTAATACTGACATTATTTTGCATATCAGCTTTTTGATATTCATTATTTCCTTTGAATAAAGTTGTTGTACATCCGCGTCTTCATTTAAAAATGATACATTTTTAGGTATAGAAATATTTACTCTGTTTTAAACTAAGAATTGATTTCGAAATGTTTATTTCTTTATTTTTAATCTCCATAGTGATACAATGAAGTTCTCCTAAAGATAACAAAATTATTACAACGTTAATTTTGGTATTGTTTTTAATTTGTTGATTAAACATACCAGGAAGAAAAAATAATTATTGTTGTTTCTGGCCTGGCCTAAACCATTAGCCACAAAAAAAAGTTACATTATTTTTATACATACCTCCTCTGGTTGTGTACCAACACTTTCATTCTCACTCATTTCATTTTCTTCATCATCTAAAAGATCATCTTTGTGGATCGCAGGTGAATCTATGGTGGTTTCAGCGCTCTCCCCATCTAATTTTGCGTGTGCTTTCTCAGCTGCTTCCGTTCTAATTTTCCGACTGTGTAACATTCGTAATCTAGAAATAAGTGTTAGAATGGAAAAAATTTGACATAAAAAACGTACTTCCTAATTTTAGCATCTAACAGCCATTTTTCCTTTTTACAGTGAGCCACTGTTTCAAGCGAACCTTCGATTTGACGAATAACTGCTTTATTTTGAAGAAGTTCATTACAAATGAAAGCTAAAATAGCAGCCTTATCCGTAGGTGAAATGGATAGAAATGGTTTATCCTGTAATAAATTGTGAATTAATCATCAAGGAATGATAAAGATATCGTGTTTACCTTCAGTAAATCCGACATCTTCCACGTTGAATTTTCATGAAGAAGCTCGTAATACGTTGCATTTTTACCAGTCTGAGTTTGTTGCATTTCACATTCGTTTTGATGATGGTCCGCAACTCTTTTTTCACGGTCTCTTTCAAAATGGACACCTGCCAAATAAAGCATGATATAAAACGTTCGTCTTAGAATACGAAAAGGAAAACGTACCTGTCAGTGCTTTTACTTCCCCTGTAGCATTAGCATACAAATAAATCCTAAGAATTTCTGAAATATTAGCATGCGTTATATCTGCTTGTCTTAAACTCTGTCCCAAAATTGTCGTATGGCGGGCAGGGTTTGGTATCCCTGGATCCTCTATCGCGCATACTATAAGATGTGTCATCACTGACAGTAATTCCTCTTCCGCTTCCGTCGTAGTTTCATTATACAATAGAGCCTGTTGCAGTGAATCTAAAGTTGGCAAGCTTTCCATGTCGAATCCTAATGTTTCTCCAAAGTTGTGTAAAAATTCGAAAACCATCAGTACATCCGCGAAAGCTTTTCCTGGTAATTTTATTCCGGGAATTCTTTCGTACTCGGGCAGAGGCTGTTGAGCTAATTCAAGATCCTCGCATGGTTTTCTCAACTCAGTTAAGATTTCCATTTCTATTCGCCTTTGTTCAAGTTTTTTTTCTTTGTTTGCCTGTTTTTCCGCCAACATTTGTTGCTTTTTTCGTTCACGTTCTTCTAGTTTACGTCGATTCTCCAGGGCCTTTACAAGTGCCATATGTTGTCTTCTTCTCTCTCTCTCCTTCATAGAAAATATTAAAAATATAAATAATGTTGTGTTAGGTTGAGGCCAGAGCATGCTATAGTACAATTTTGTTTAGAGAATATTGTTAGTTAAGCTTTGCTTATTTTATTAAGGCGTAAAGTTACAAGTAATAATAATTAATTTTCTTTTAATATAATTAGAAATAAGCTTGTTTTGTTGAATCAAATTGATATGTACAATTTTAATTAATCTATCACTATAACGTAATAGTTTACTTCGAGAAATTATTCAACAGTAACACGCTTATTTTAGCCAAAGCCTTAATCATTTTTCAAAAATTATAAGTTGTTAATTTATGTGTAAATTAAACATATTTATCGAAAGTAAATTTGTCTGTACTAATATGCCAATTGTAAACCTAGAAAATTAAGTTTCAAAAAATGAACAAGCAAACAAAATAAAGCTGCAATAGAGAAAAATGTAAAGAGAAGGACAGAGATGCAAAATGTAAGATGAATGATAGACATTTGACATAATGTCAAGAGCCATACCAATTCGACAGTGTAGAGCATTTCTCGCTGTTTACTGATCTCCTGTATGTACATCTATGGGAGAAAAACAGCGTAACAGTATTTACACAAGCTACAACACTTCAAAAATAGCTACACATTGTATACAATACATTGTACACTAGTATTTCAGAACGTAAAATAAAAAAAAATGACGTACCAAAAATATAAACTACAACATTTATATGGAATATTCAAACTCAATAACTATTCCATCATTTTATGTATACGTAGGAAAATTACAAACTTACTTATTCAAAGAAATTGATAAATGTCATTAGAGGTAAGGCATTAGAAAATCTCTTTGGCTAATTACGCCAATATTATTGCAATTGTAATAAAAAAAGTAATGATGACTAGCCTTTCAGAAAAATGTATAATAGGAATTAATAATAACTTCGATTGAATTTTTATTTCAATAGAAATTAGCTAGAGGGATGAGAATACTCAGAGCTGAACATAAAGCTTATTTGGCGGGACAATCGTTTTCAGTGCGAATTGGGTTGTAGCTCTCCACTCGCAGACCGATTCCGTCTGAAGTGCTTCGGGGTCCGTAGTTGTTTTTATTGTATTGCTCTGATTTTCTCCAATCACACAGTGAGTAATTTGGCCATGTACGCCAACGAAATTGCTGTATATCTCTCGTCACTCTCTTCACTAGTGGACATGCCAATAATTAACCCGGATTTCTTTAGTAATTAATTAGTAGCTATGGTGTTACGATTTATAACCGGAGAAGCTTTTTCATGTAGGCAATTATGTAATGCATGAAGTGTTTAGATTTTATGATAAAAACATATGTGTAACATATTTTTCCAGTGAAACAATACATTTACAACAAGTATTTAAAGGAACCCGCCCACTTGATGGAATCATGGCACTAGAGGGCGCCAAGAAATGTTTAACATTGTTTCGAAATGTTGTGGCATTAACTGTGAGGCAACAGCGAGGGTGGAGTTAAAATACTTTCAGAACTATGCTGATGACGCCGGGTAGCGAGAAACATGTCTGGGGGTAGTGCATTTTTTCTCTCCTTACGTTGAGTTTGCCGTAAATGATTTCATCAATATCACGTGGAAGCTATTTCAGCATTATTTTTTTTGTGTCGATAAATTTTCTGATGTGTTTTGTTATAGCAAGTCTGTGGGAATCTTTACATGTGCAGTTTTCCAAAGCGCTCCTTGCGTACGCCATCTCGTGGTTAAGCAGTCCAAGAACTGCTCGAGGGACAGCTCGGGCAACAGTACCCGGCTTATGTTGCTGATTTCTAAACGGCAGATATGTGTTTCTTGGCGCTACAGAGCGTCAAGAAATGTCTATCTTGTCAACGATGCAGGGTTTAAAAGAATTAAACTCTCGGAATCACGCCGATGACGCCGTCGGGTAGGCAGCAACATGTCCGTGGATAGTGTTTTTTTTTTTGTTTATTGTGTCTAGGCATTTTCTGATGTATTTTGTAACTAAATTGTTCGAAAAAAACTTCGGCTTGGTAGGGAATCGAATCTGACATCTTTTGCTGGACGGGCGCGCTAATTAATACACCACGGGAGCCTTGATACCAGGAACGTTCACTTTTCAATGCCGTAAAAGAATGTCTGTTGAAATATTACTATATATTTCTATATAGATAACATGTAGATATTGAAAAGTGAACGTTCCTGGCATCAAGGTGCTAGTGATGTAGTGGTTAGCACGCCCGTCAGGCAAACCGCACGGAAAGTGTGTAATTGTACCAGCTGTTTTTTTCACGTTTATCATAAATAAATAGGAGATATTCTAGAACCAATCGTTACCGGATCTTCCCTTGCCAGACCTACGCACAGACATTGACACCTCTCGTACGTAGAAATTTTTATTCTGTCTTTCTAAATTGTGTAAGCGCGTGTATTTATGTTCAGAATCGTTACTGCATATAAGAGTAATGTTTACATAGAAATAGGACGCGAACTAATAAATACCGTTGGAAAATTCTTCAGTGGTAGTAATTTGGCATACTTTATCTTTCAAGATGAGAAAGCTCCTTGTCATCTCCAACCGTAATAAACCGTTGGATCTTTTTTATCTGGTAACTCATCGGACTTGAATGTGAAAAAATTTGTGGGGTTGCATGACAAAAAAAAACGTTGGTAGGAAGATCTTTTACGAGAATACCTATAAATGACAAATATTAGCACAGATCTTTGTCACATTTCATACAAGGGGCCGATCGGATGACTCACAATATAAACAACACAAGTAGACTCAACGGTGTAAACAAATGCTAGTCAAATTTTATTTTCAGCTGAATAAATGATAAGAGAACTTCCATTTTGCTAAAACTAAACTAAAATAATCAACTTATTTTGAAAAGCAATATATGTTATATGATAAGTTATTGAACACAACAACAATTATTTCATACGACAATATGAAGCACGTTAAATATTTAGTATACTTAAATTGATGGAATAGTTTGATGAAGTGCGTTGTGTGTAAAATGATTTTCAAATTAAAGTAACGTAATTAAATGAAAAATATTCCAACACATTCCGTAAATGATTAAACAAACTCCTACACAATAATAAACAAATTAAATAAGAAGGCACAAAGGTGTAGCTAATACTCTAATAAATAACTTGCGTTAAGACGCGTAAGGTTTACAGTACAGCACTCACAATGAAATTACTGTAAACATTAATATATGTTTTCAAAATCACCTTTTCTCTCGCAAATATTGGATAGTCGCGTAAGTAAGTAGTGGAAAATTATATGTACGTTTCTGAACGTGATGTGAGAATGGTGTGTATTAATTTACACAATGGACTTAAGCATGAAAATACTACTTTATAGTAATGATAAGAAAGTTGAGGCAAGTTCGTACCTGTTCCTTAAGTATTGCATTTTGTTGTCTTTTCAATTCTCTTTCCTGAAATAATCACAAATTTTTGAAAACCGGTCGATAAATAAAGAAATTAAAATATATAAATGCTGCTAAAGGTAAAAAAACGTAACATAAAAGCATACCTGTTGCTTTCGTTGTTGTTCTTCTTGTTTTTGCTTTTCTAATTCCTCCTGACGCTTACGTTTGGCCTATCATGTAACAAATAATAATACATTACAATAATTTGAGTGACGTAACGACGCGTGTACGTAATGTAACGGTGTAATGAACAATCACAACAGAAAAAATATATATTTGCACTACTGCCAGTCATAAAAAGTAATTATTGAATAAAAATTTTTATTGATCTACCGCACTACCTCATCTGCTACTATTATTTATCGTCTGACTGTTGTTCTATTGAGGTGACTATGGACGATATGATCAATACATTTCAAGATGTCGTGATTGCAGACCCTTGGGGGAAAATTAGTGCGATTGCTAATGTACTAAACATCTCAATTAAACATGTGCAAAATGTCAACGAAAACTGATTATGAGAAAGCTATTGGTGAGATAGGTGCCGCGTCTGCTGACGATTGATCAAAAATGGAATCGCGTGATAACTTCAAAGCATTGCTTGGATATGCTTACGCGCAGTACGTGCGAGTTTCTGCGGTTTTACGTTATTGTAGATTGGACATGGATACACCACCTGCCAGAAACCAAAGGTCAGTCGATAAAATGGTACTTTCCTGTTGAATGTACACTAAAGAAGGCCGGAAAAATTATGACAACGATTTTTTGAGATTTGGAAGACATAATTTTAATTATTTGGAGGAGCAAAGGGTAATCACGGGATAGTTCTATGCTGATTTGCTGGATCAATTCGATACTGTACTAAAGAGGAAGAGGTCTCACCTAGCAAAGAAAAAAAGTTCCCACCATCATAATAGCGCACCGACCCACTCACCGGCAAATGGGGTAGCAAAACTAGTCCAGTTAGGTGTTTTATTTACCATATGCGCCAGATTTGGCCCCCTGTCACTCTTTTTTCGTTCAAATTTCAGAAAAAAACGTCTTGGCGAAAAGCGATGTAAATGAAGAAATGATTTCCAAAATAGACGGCTATTTTGCAAAGTTCGATAAATCCTATTATTTAGATGACTTAAAGAAGTTGAAACTTCGCTAAACTAGGTGTATAGAGCTACTAGGAAATGCGAAACAAGCTTATTAAATGCAAAACAATTGCGTTGTCTTCCTTAACACGGGTATTTGTCATCTCCGTATTTATTGTTCCTTTCTACATTTCTTTGATGTGCGCACTTAATGCTTGTAGCGGAGCTAAAATGACAATCACAAAGCACCTTGAAACAATAGATAAATTGTGGTAATGAACGAGTGCCAAAAGTACGATACGGAGATCGTTTCAGCTTACCAGTAGTCTTACATTCTCAAACAGAAAAAGCGGCAGATATCTCAATTCCTACTTATCAAAAAAAAAGTCTAGATACTATAGATCAAATAAACATTTGATGCATGCCATTGTTGAAATATTAAATGATTATATTTTTATGACACGTTAAATTCAGAACTAATTATCGATCGGAAAGAATTCCTATAATTCGCAACTTCTTGTAACGGTGTAATACAATTTTGAGAGTTCTTAACACATAACTAAAAGCTTACTTCTAACATTTGTTGGTTCTTAACTTCTCTATCACGCCGCGCTGCTTCTTGCCGTTCGGATTTTTCAATTTCTCTCGCTATTCTTGCCTGCTCTCTATCTAACCGCGCTGCAGCTCTAGCAGCTTGCTGTCGTCTGGCAACTTCTATTCTTTGTTCGACCGGTAGACTGGTTCTCATTGCTGATTTTATTTCGTCTAATCTGTGAAAAGTGCGAAAACGTTGTTATACGCCATTATTACCTCTACTTTTGAGACAACCTACCTTCTTAACACTTCTTCCTCTGTTAATCTAACAACTTCTTGATCTGCTCCGAATTCCGGCGGCATCGGCTGTATGTAATCGCCTAATATTACTCGACTACTGAATGTGAAATTTTCCTTTGTAAGATCGATATTCTTCTGATAATCTAAGTACTGAAACAGAAGAAATGTGGGAGTCTAGAATAAGTACAGATAAAACATCAAGGAGTAAGGTAAACGATAGGAACTAACACAACATTTTAGAAAAAAATGTAACTCTTAATTTTACCATTATTTCGAGTTTATTCTTAAAGTTTCATCGGGGTCATCGATGAGTTAAAGTAGATAGCCAAACTTATGAACTTAAAGATTTAACGGTGTGCATCTTAGAGAGTTTAACTAATGAATAAAGACGCAAGGCGGTTAGGATCGAGGCGTGAGTTTACAGCATCACAGGAGTGCAGAAGAGTAGGGGCAGAAAGGCGGCATCGAATATACGCTTGCTGTGACGTTCTAACTCACACCTCTATCCTAACTGACCTCCGCCTTTACTGATGATTCTTTAAGTTCACGAGTTTGACTATCTTCGTTAAGTCGTTTAAAAATAAAAGCGAAATATTGGTGAAATTTAAGAGTTACATCTTTTTATGAATCTTTGGTGGTCATCCCGACAGTTTTAGTCACGTATAAATATAGATAGACATATATTTTTAAATGTGAGAAGTCTTTTGCTTCAAAACATACCTGCGATATATCCGACATCTGTTTAAATTTATTACTGGAATCAGGTGCGATATAGGTGACGTCCCCTTTAATTGCTCCACTTTTCGAAACGCCTCGGATGATAGTTTCCCTTTTCCAACCTAAATTTCATATAATCCATTTTATATGCAACTTTTTAGTAAATCACTAATAATTTACAGTACCCTGATCAAATACTTTACAGCATTTTTATATGTTTGTACAACATATAAAAATGCTTCATTTCAGGCTTAAATAATCTTTTTGTCAATTCCTTTGTTAATTTAAATACTCCAAATGCAAATAATGTAGGCAAATTCTGCTCACCCAATATATGGTGTTTTACCTTTTTCAAGTGGTTGCCGCAGCGCCCTCTCGTCATATTGCTTTTGCTTTTTTGTAACGGCCTCCATCTCTATTTCAGAGTCGGTATGATTAGAATCTGTAAG
Source organism: Oryctes borbonicus (assembly GCA_902654985.2). Taxonomy (NCBI): domain Eukaryota; kingdom Metazoa; phylum Arthropoda; class Insecta; order Coleoptera; family Scarabaeidae; genus Oryctes; species Oryctes borbonicus. The sequence goes on along the minus strand of LR736861.1, from coordinate 3,332,897 downwards.
GTTATCAGAATCTGTTGAAGCATCAACTGTGCTTGAATCACTTAAGGTACCCCTGAATTTTTCCTGCAAAAATTTATTTAATGTTTTTTCATCACCACCTGATTCCGCTATGTACTGTTGGGCCGCTAGGATATTTGACTTGAGCAACGACATCTGTTGAGTCATCGGCACGTTAGGGTCCAATATTGGCATTGGTTTGATACCTATATGACAACGGTGACGCCTATTTAAGCATAACTCAAACAATAGAAACCTCACCCAAAGCCCTACTTTGTGCTAAAAGTGACGCAACGGTATTCTTTTTGGGTTTGCTAACCCCTCTGCCGAGATTTCTTGGCCTACCATCCTTGTGATTCGGTGCGTTTATGGAAGTACATATGGTCGATAGTGTCGGAGTACTACAACCGCTCGGCGATTCTAACGATTCGTTTCGACTAGGTGATCTAGGTGAGTCTGCGCTTGAAAATAACTGAACCAATGATGCGCTTGGAGCAGCAGGAGGTAGAGATGATGGTTGTATAACTTTGCGAGGCTTCGGTCCCGGCTTTCTTCGAGCTGTAAATCAAATACGAATGAGCAACAAATAAATTAACACAGCTGATATTGGCACCGCGACTGTATTTTTTTGTTAAATATAATGTACACGATATGCAACGGATATATGCGAGGCAATCCAAGGCCTGTACTGGAGCTCCTGGACCACAGTGCGCCAGCTCACATTGTGTGCATCTATTAGGTGATAACGTACAATATTTCTTTTTACTTAATCTTTGGATTTTCTTTTATGACTAAAGCTTTGCACTCAAGTGACGGCAATAAACTGTTTTTTTTTTTATTAATTTCCTAACCGATACTTTTAAATGTTAATTGTTTAGTTATAATATTTACTTAATCGGTCAAGCTAAGATTTAGTTCACTTTAATATATTACTTGTCTTTTTTTTAGGTTTGTACCGACCTTTTCTCTTTTTCTTATCTAAGATTATTTAAATAAACTCACTTAATAATTGATACTTACATATCCTATCCATACCAATATTCGCAGACATATTGCTAAGAGAATTAAGTGATGAGCTTGTATGATTCGAAGAACTGCTCGTGCTGTTCGCTTTTAACGATAAATTAAGAGGTCCATCTGAAGATGGTTCAGTATTGCTGCCGTTATTACCGCTGCCAAACATTGATATACCCGACGGACTTCCATTTGTGGCGGGTAACTTTATTACCTCAACTCGGTCATTAGGAGAAGTAGGTGAATGCATTTCAGCTTGATCCTGCGAAGTAAAATATTCATTAGTTACGTAAGATATGGTGAAATGTAGTGATCTAAAAGATCAAATAGCATCCTTGCAAAGGCTTATCGTACCTGTACAAGAAACCACAGACCGACAGTCGTTTATTTTTATGAATTAACGTACACATGAACGTAAACTTTAATGGTTGCAATGCACTAAGATTAGATAAAACATGTTTGGCTTTGTACATTAGATAGATTGCTAGTAAGTTTTTGATTTGCTTATTGATAATTTGATTAGCATGTGATAGGTAAACATGGCTAATATTTAGTATGCACAATACAAAAATATTTAATAATATTTGTACTTAAAATAAATGCTAGTTTGGTTTATCTTTATTTGTTTTAGTTATTGGTTGCCGTTTTATAAGAGAATATACGAGGACAGTATGAAAAGTTTCCGGCCTAACACAGAAAGAAGTTTCTTTTTTATCAAATGCAGTTTTTTCTCAATTTAGTCACCTTAGTTGGTATCTTGCTCTGCAAAATAGGCGTTTGCGAATATATTTACTCCTCATTCGATGAAAATCCTTGCCCTTCAAACGAAACTTTGAGCCTAGGAAACAGAAAAATGTTCATGGGGGCCAGATCTGATGAAGAGCGTGATTTATCAATTCCAACCCCAATTTGTGAATTTTTGGCATGGCCACCACTGAGACGTGAGATGCTGCGTTGCCGTGGCGGAACAAAACCTTCTAATAGCAGTTAAGAATAATATCTTGTTATTGAAGTATTTGGATTTATATTCATTTTCCCAAGGATGCACTTTATAAATGCCGTGGAAAACTTAATTTCATTTTGTTTGTTTTTGGCTTATAACCTTTTTCCAGGTGCCAAGTATCAGATAAGAGTAACAATGTAGAAAGTATTATTTTTTGTATGGTTACGTATATACAATTGACATTTACATGTTTCTTTACCCAATATTTCCCAATTCCATATCACGTGGTTCACGCAGATGAGATGTTATCTAATTTTGATCGGACTTTACACAGGATATGTATCAGAAAGGTAATGAAAAAGATAACTCAAAAGCTACGTACAAGCTTGTCTGCATCCTGAGGAAGTTACTCCAATAGAGCAAGTTACGCATTTCATATCCGCGCAAGTAAACAATTGGATTTAAACTAACAGACAATACATTCAACAAATAACTCAGAAAATAGTGAATGAGGTTCTTGAATTTTAAAATAGTAACAATTGATTAGGAGAAAATATTAAAACAGTAAAACTTGAAGTAGTAAACACCGTGACCTTCATTTATTTATAAAACGATTAACAGCGCATTAACATTTGTGTTGTAATGATTCATACAGCTCTAATTTCGTTTACCGTTTATACAGTCATGCTAGTATTTCCAAAAAAATAAGTCTTGTTAGTTGATAATTGAAGACTGGGGATATCCGGTATACAAACTTTCCTGAGTATATCTTGTTTCCAAAAACATTTTGTGTTAAATGGTGCTAAAGTCAACCTTAATTTTAGTAAATGGTATGCGCCATAATATGCAGTATTGAAATTTGCCCAGCTATGTTGCGCACGCTCGTTTGTCAACTTGGTGGAAATGTCTGCAGGTGTTCCCAGTAGTGTAAAGGAAGTTGTGTTGTGCAATTGCCATTGGAGATGGGTTTCGCGATGAAGCAACAGGTGTTTAAATAATTTTTAGAAAATTTCGCCGTACTGGTAGTGTTTTGCGTATATGAAAAGGAAAATCTAGTCGGCCAGTAAGAGTTTCAACGAATGAAAATTATTAACGTGTTCTCCAACAAAGTCTAAGACACACCTCGAAACTTAACATCAACAATATAGATAGATTTCCGTACAAAGTGCAGGCTGGACAACGCCTGACAGAGTCTACATTACGAGAGAAAATCGTTACCTCTTGTCGGAGTCTGCAGCTACCTTTGTTCCGAGATCTGTTTGAGGATCTGTGTAAACTATATGAACTATGTTTACAGCGAGAAGGTGCATATTTCGCACACTTGCGCAATGCATAACAAACTAAATAAACAGTTCAATATATTTTGGCGCATACTGTACTTCACACACTTCTTCAAAATTCATGCAATCTTATCATCTTATCATAAATCAGCATTGCTAAAGCATGCAAAGCCGGACACATTACCTAAACAATAACAATAAATTCGAACATTCAAAATATGTTTTGATAGTTGTTATTGCAAACCAATATAGTTTTAGTTATTCTGTATTGTACAATCTCAATAATAATTGAAGGTAGGTTACAGACATTATAAAAAAATATGATTATTTACGAACAAAAGAAAATATTGTTTTGATAGTTTTCTATCTACATTTAAAAATATATACATATGTCAATACAGTAACAGTGGTTTACGCAACAAATTAATGATTAACGCTAAATCAATTAATTAATGTATGAAAGCAATCTTGGTGCAGCACACAATATTAAAAATGTTCTTGTAAGCATTTCAAAATAAAGTTCCAGCTAAGTACTTTTCAAATCAAGCTTAGTTTCTAGCTTTGCGGAGTAAGCATACCATACACGAAATCTCTACTTACCAGCTTAGGCCGCTTTGTAGATCTTTCTATAAGCATTCCCGTGCTGGACAAGGTGGGATGTAGACTGACAGAGGGCGGATCCAAGGATATTGTTTTTTTTCTGCCACGATTTGTTGTTCCCGGTATCTTGGGACCGACAATCGAAGACGTGTACTTAATTATTTCGGTGTCCGGCGGCAACCTAACACCGCCAAGTATGGAATTAGGATCACTGAAATTCGGATACGATAGATATTCATTATTAATGCGTTCGGTACTCATAACAACCATAATGAGAAGTGGGATAGAATGAAGTAAGACTGGTGATAATTGTTTACGTTTACTCCGAACGAAAACCGCAGTTTAGTTTTATCCTACTTACCCGTTTCCTTCCAATGCGGCGCTGATTAAAACAGATTGAATAAATAAGTAATAAGACCTAACCATGTGTAACAGCAATATGTGTAAATATTTCCGCATTTTTATCACAATTCATAATTTTGTAATAAAGCTACTATAAACCTAGTCCTATATTTGCTAATGATACCGTTAATGCGACAAAAAAATTGTAGAATACAAAAACATTTTTTGAATATGCATTTGTAAAATTTAAAACTCCAAATAATGAAGTGGCCATTGGAGAAAATATCGATATTGAAAATATTGATTGATTCATTGATATTGAAATAGGCAGATAAAAAGATTAAGATTTTAAGGTTTATCGCAGTTTATCACTAAAACAACAATAGTTTTGATGTGGGTCCATTTAAAAATCACCGATAAACAATTTAGGGATGGTAGAGAATAATACAATAAATATCTTTTTCTTACTAGGAGCTACGTAAGTGAATCATTACTGGCTTGATTGAAGAGACGTAAGTGCGATTTACGGGTGACTTATCTTGGTTGTACTTGACAGCGAGATATGGAGTTTTACGTCCTTATTAATTTGATAATCATGTAAGTACTTAACTTTTAGGATTTCCAGTTTCTTGGTTTATGCTTATATGGTTGCTATATCGCAATATTGGGCTTCGAAACATTGATTTATATATATAATTGCTTTTTTTGGTTTATTTCCTTTTTTTCCCTCTTTTCGTTTCTAATTGTGTACTTTGAAACGTTTAATTTTATGAATTTATTCTTAATTTAATCTATGAAATATCGTTATTTAGGAAATAAATGAAATTAAAAATAAGTTGTCTCCAGACATAATAAAAATAAGACGTTTCAAAGTATACAATTAGGGAAGAAAAGAAAAAAAGAAATAAAATGATAAAAATTCGTTTTTCCGTAAAGCCAAAGGAAGAAAAAGTATTTTTAAAAAGGAAACGTAATATAACAACCTTGGTTAAACCAAAAAAACTGTAATCTTAAAAGAAACAATAAATGCCACCCGTTAAAGAAAAGAAGAAAAAAAGTTATTTACAATATTAAATTATGCAAGTACATTAACAAATGTCAAATATTTTCGTAAAAAGCTGAATTTTTTGAAATTTTGGACAAGGAATAGGAAAGTAGCCGTAAGTGCTTTTGCATACTTACGCCCCTTGTGACATAAATCTATTTTTGTTCTTACAATGTTTTATTTCACGTTCAAATGATGTTAAACTTAAATCCTTGAGCTGTGCTACAAAATCTTACGATAAAGTTGTATTTGAGGTAGTAAAAGAAAAACTACTGAAAAAACGTAGGACAAAATGTAAAGCTTGTGAGAAGGGGGTTCCATTTGTGACATCTTCTGGTAGTGTTAGCGAATTAAATCTTAATATTAGTAGTTCCACAGTAAGGGGACGTCTGTGAGAACACGATCTCTATGTTAAGACTCAGAAGAGTGCCATTGTTAAGATTAAGAAATATCAGAGCAAGTTTACATTTTGTAAAAAAGGGTTGATGGTGTAATGAATCCAAAATTACTCTGAATAATAACAATTGTGTGGGGTAGTTTGTGCGACCACTTCCAAACACGGAATTTCTTCCATAGTTTATACAAAAAAGGAACAGAATGGAGGCATCAGTAGTACGTGGGCCAGCTCTTTTTTGGTATAGTCTGGGACCAACTCAAGATTCCAACCCAAGATGTTTATTAACAAATATCATGTTACTTTATGCGCAGAAGACAATACCACATCGTTGGACCTACCAGCAGAATAACGTCCCAAAACGTCTTGACCACCTCAATTGCTGGGTATAAACCCAATGGGAAACATATAGCTTGATGTAGAGAAGACCAAATAGTAATAACATAGAAGCCTTCCAATGTCGCTCAATTATAAGAGGGATACGTTTGCTTTCACATCTGTTGCACAGGATAGACGTTCAAGGCTAGTTGATAAGTTTGAAATATTAGAAATATCAATTCATCATAGTTACAGAGGAATTGACTTTACTTTCTAGTATCACTGGAATTTTTATGCACAAGCATGGTGTGTCATAATATAATAAACTTTATAAAATAAAATTGTAATTTAATGGAAAGATGAGTTTTGTAGCTTGTTGATAATCTTTTGGTATTTACGTATACCTATAGACAAATAAAATCAATGTATAAATGTACTTACCTTAAAATACTAGATGGCAAACTGGGCACCGTTGAACTACTAGTAATGGGAGGCGTTGTCGACGTATTACTGACCATGGAACATTTCTCGACATTACTGGCCATACTAAGCGGATTTGTAAAAATACTAGTTGACGGTGGTGTACTTCTCGGCTTATCTATTGTATTTTTCATAAATGCAATATCATTACAGCTACTAGTATTCTTCGACTTTTTTTGTTCGTTACCGCTAGAGTTCGTGGCGTTCGGAATACCGCTTGAGGAGGACAATTTCGTACTACTAGCACTTGGATGTATCGTTAATCCACTAACGTTTGAGTATTTTGGAGTTGTCGAAGAAACAGAACCTTTACTATTTGGCATAGGTGAGCTAGTCTTAACGTTTAAGTCGTGACGGTTTTCGGAGGACTTGCCGATATTAGACTGTGCATTGTGAATGGATTTTTCTTTTGTGGTAAGGTTACCGCTTCCTTGCGATTGCTGTTTTGGCAGTGACGATGACGACGAAGACGAAGATGCAGAGCTCTTGGGGGTTTTCGAAGTTTTATGGTGGCTGCCTCCTAACGTTGTCAGTCCTAACGATGAGTATGGATCCGCCGGATTACCTAATCCAGGAAAGTTAAGTCCAGAAGCTTGTAGTCTTGCGAGGTAATCCTGAGCGGCGAGATGGGAAGCCATAGACCACCATGCTGCACCTAACCGGAATGAGCATTAGTTCATGTTTTTAAACAAAGCCTAGTAGTAAAATATAGAAATCTGCAAGTTGTCAACTGGATACATATGTATTTCAAAGATGCAACAAAGGGAGGATAGCAAAACCATTTTTTGAACTCTACCTTGTTCATTATAACTCGTAACTTAGAACACTTACAATTCCAATTAAATGTTTTTCATTGAAAGTAAAGATGGAAATAAAATTGTAGATATATCTTTTTTGACAGTATTATGATAAGGTTGCGAAAAGATATAAGGAAGAAGCTACGAAACACTTTTTTTTATACTGGATGATTGGGAAATTACCATGAACAATATAAAAATTATCGTAATAAATGTATCAATTGTTACAAATATAAACCAACAAAATTTGTCGATTTATATTTTTGTATTTGTTGTGTTGATTTTAAAATTTTACGTTTTATTATATTTCTTTTAAAACTTAATTTTATGAAAATGTTTGTAACTGTCTTTATTTTCTCTTTCAAAAAATAAATTTATGACTTCAACTACATTTTCTGGTTGTTCATGAGAGGTCCAATGCGTAGAATCGATCAAGCCTATTTTTTGAAAAAAAGTTTATATTCTTGTAAAACTGTCATTTGTCGTTCTTCCTGTGTATAAACCAGTCATTCAGCTCTATAATTGTGCGCATAAGAGAGTATCGATAGTTGCCTGTCTTACAATGCTGTACATAAACAAGACTTGTCCTAAACATTACCAGTTTTTTGCACTAAGGTACTGTCGATGCCGGAGAGAAAAAAGAAAACAATATCGGTCAACTCATCAAAATGAAAATCCAGAAATCACTGCTACATACATACTTAGTTTTTAATTATTTTTGGGAATGGTGAGTTTCCTTTAATTATAGTTTAAAATTAAAAATTACATTTCGAAACTAGTTTTTTAATCTTTTTTCAAAGCTATAACAATAAGCTTTCGGTTTTGCGACGACGACGGTGCGTGTTAATTAAGAATTTGTTTTTATTTTGTATATAACATTTTCGTCGGTTTAAAGCAGTTTAACTTTATAACCAAATAAAAACAAAATCTCAATGAACACGTACCGTATAAAAAATAATTTCTGATTCAAAATAAAATTAAAAGAAAACCAGCAAACCCTTAAAATAATTAAAAATTAAATTTAGAAGAAAACCGGTTAAAGCAGGAAAAAAAAAGAAAAGCTCTTCGCATTCTATTGTACATATTCTCAAATAATTATGCCTCACAAAATAAAAATTATGTTTTGATACAATTTTTCTATTCACTGGAGATAATTGAGAAGTTTGGATGAATCCAGCGCAAGTACCCTGAAACCAAGCCACAGTTTCTTGCTCTATGATAGATGTTTTGGAAAAATAATAGAAGAAAATAAACATATAATTCATTTATTTAGCGACTGATTATATTAACATTATTCATAGTAACAAGCAAGAATTTCAATGCAGTTAATGTGAGCCCAGACATGTTTTTGAATGTTAAAGACCATCTCAAAGAGTCACACGCAAAAAGTCAGTATTTCAAGAGACTAAGAACTAGGTGTGTACTATTCCAATCAGTGTCATTTACTATGTTTACCACTTTTGAAATAGAGGCAAGGGGAAGGTATAAAATACAACGCTTCCAAATAATGATAAAAAGGTGTATGAAGAAGGAAACGTAAAAAGAATTATTTCAACATGTAGTGGTTTAAAGATCTAGCGTTGACGTATAAATAGGAATATTAAAATAATATATTAATTATTTGGCTTGAGTTATTATTAAATTATTCCATCCTGAAAAGCAATAGATTTTAAAATTTCAGTCTCAAATCTGCTGATTTCGCAAGAACCAGTCAGTATGATTTTTCTTGCTGTAGTGTTTTGATGTTTTGAAATTACATGTTAATAAGAATATACGTGAAAAGCAATAATAAAAGCAAATTTATAAACATCTAACGCAAGAAGAGTTTCTTACCAACATTTTATATTTATGGACCTAATTGGTTTATGTATTGAAATATGTTTCGCTTCGATTTGTATACGGTAGCTCATTGCAAAACAGGTTTCAACTATAACTTTAATTAAATTCTTGAATAAATTTATGTAATTTCTGCAACCAATGGAAATTATTCCAAAGATGAAGATGGTGCCAAGTACCATCAATGCAAAACCAACTGCAAATAAAAAACTAATTCGAAATTCAATACTTGCTTCATGCGATAGAAAAGTTTCAGTTACTTTTTGACGCGTTCTTGTATATGCGAATAATCAAACAAAATATAGTCAGCAGAAATAACCAATTTCTATACAAAAGTAATCGTTCTTTTAAATTTAGTTTATCCAATTTAACAAACTCTATCAATGAGACATCAAGAATGAAGGGAGTTCACTTTTGAGGGAAAAACATGCTTTCAAAACCACAATCTGATAAACTTGCTTTAGGTACCATGAAACATCACAATAATCTTTTCTATAATTTTCCACTGAGACAAACAGAATTATTTGTAATGTAAAATTTCCAGGATCAAGAAACCTTTAATTACCGATCTAAAAACCGGATACATGATATATTATTATGTATTTAATTCTTGAAAAAACAAGCTAATACTCATGCAAATAACGTCAAATGTAGTTTTTCCAAAGGAAAAATAGAAATCTAAAAATGTGTTATTTTTAAAACAGGCTCGTCGATCCGGTTTCATTCATAAAGTGCCGTTTAGAAAGTGAGGTTATGTTTCCGATAGGAAAAAAGCGAGGGAAACAACAAATAACACATGAATAATTTAACAAATAACGACAATTTACCATTTTATTTATCAGCCGGTGCACTGTCAGTTCCCTATATAGAAAACATTCTGTCGACAACGCAGAAAGATATAATTACTTTGCGTGTATCGCGAAACGCTTTTATGGAAGTCTTTGTGCCGGGTTGTGTACTAAAACTGGAGAGGGAGAGAAGTAGATCAATAAATGAATTACATTTAGTATGTAATACTTCTCTTTCCCAGATGAGTTAGTGCCTACACAGGTACATATATTTAAACAGGTACTAAGTACAGACTATCCCATAGGATGCAAAAGATTCGTATGCATTAAAACGGGTATAAATGCGCATATTGTAATGCCACTGGCGCGGATTTACCTCCGTTGCGTGGGTTGCGTTGAATTAAATTTAGCGATAGGTATAGATTTGCGGGCAGCAAACAATTTTTTCCTTCATGCGCAATGTCTGATACTGTTTGTAAAAGTAATATATCTACGCATGTTCCTCCCTTAACATTTATTCGTAATTAAGAAGACGTGTCTGTATATTTTACTTCTGATTTTGAAGAAATAAGCAAAGCAACAATCTCAGAATTACTTTGGATTGGATGGAAGAAACCTTCTGTTTTAAAGACGCGAATTAGACTTTCCATTAGTTACGCAAGGCCAACAAAAAGTTTTTTTTTCGATTGCCAAAGATGTTTATACGATTTTATATTACATTTGAAGCAAGGAATTTAGAAACAATTTACATTTCTAGTAATTGGCTCTAGTTTTTGAAATAATGTATAACAACTAAGTTTTTCCCGATAATTATCACGATAAACGAGAGTTTGCCGGTTTTTTTCCGACATGGCACATATGTTTTCACGCACAGTACAATGTATCGCGTTTGTGTTGATTTATAGATGGTGAATTTTATCCTTGGGCAGCAAAGTGGATACATCAAGCACCCCTGTTTTATCTGTATGTGGGATACTAGAGTAAAACAAGATTACTGGATGAAAAAGAAATGGCTACTTAGAGAGGAATTAACTGTAGATGAAGCGAACATCATAAATAGGGATAAAATCATTTTGCCTCTACTTCACATAAAGCTGAGCCCCATGAAGCAATTTGTTAAAGTGTTACGTAAAAAAGGGGAATGCTTTAAATATATTTGTAGATCGTTCCCCAAAGTAAGCTTAGAAAAATTTAAGGCTGGAATTTTTGATGGTCCTCAAATTCGCAAACTTATTAACGACATGAATTTCTCAAATCTATGACCGATCTTGAAGCTTCTGCTTGGTACTCTTTTGTTACTATGCTTAAGAACTTCTTGAGTAAGACATGATGGCAGACTATTGTTGGAACCTGCAGCATTATTGTTTTCAAGTCCCAACACAATAGAAAATCATACGGACGTCATTTCACCTAGCATTTGTAGTGTTGTTATTTTATTTTTACAAGAAATGTACTTTTTAGTTTTATATTCATTATATTTTGTATAATTATACATATAGTTATAATTGGAGGTATTTTTCACTTATCTGCCAATAAATTTTTGATATTAATTTTTTTTTCTTCATACCTTTTCAAAAAAAGCATCATTATAAAAACTAGAGTCAATATGATAAAACTGTTAGCAAATATGGAGTCAACAACACTAAGTTACCCTGAAACTGCTCTAATAACTGAAACTGTTATGTGGCCAGTGTTATTGATACAACGCATTATTTGACTTTGACCAATTTGTTGAATCCATCATCCACTAAATAGTGAATGATTACAATTGGATAATAGGAAGTAGGTGTGATTCACCTTGGTTAATGACTCGGTGTGAATTCATAGCAATTAAAACATAGGTAACTGAAAAGGGGACTCAATCTCACAAATATTTAGTCCCATGGAAAAAACGTACAGCTAACTAGATATCTCGAAAAATAAAAAACTTGTTTTTTTTTTTTTTATTCGTTATAGCTGTTGTTATTGACTTCAGCAGAGAGCGTAGAGGAGAAGGTTGTAGAAAATTATGTGCTTAATAAGTAGAGATGACAAAGGCAGGTGAACTTATTACTTTTTTGGAGCGACTAGACAGACTCGTGTTTTGTCGGCTCTCGGGGAAACCAGTAGGCAACACGCACCCATTCTCATGAGACGAATAAACACGAGTTTGTCTAGTCGCTGCAAAAAAGTAATAATTTCACCTGGTTTGATTATCTCTATTAATAATAAAGGTCCAATTGAATATTTTATTTAAGGTATATCAGCATTCATGGACACCACTACGTAAGAATTTTATAGCTTAGGTAATTTGTATGGCCGCCTGCTTCTAGTTCCAACGATAAACAGGTGGTGGTGTATTTACCGACTGCTTTCATCTGTGATATTAAAATGGGAGTAAAATATGTAGGTCACATCATCATATGATTACATAAAGTTAAACTCAAGCAACGTCCAGTACCCGATATCATTATTAATTCAGTTCGTTTATGTTCAGGCATGTTTATGATGTAATCAATGCGTAATCAGTAATTACACTCACATTTTCTACCCTCATCATGGGAATCTTGGTTATTATTGCAGATATAGAGTACGTTTAAATTTTTCAAAGTTGCAAAATTTTCCATTTGTTATGACCCCTACGAGAAAATAAACTTGTAACAAACGACATTCGAAATAAAACAAAACTGATTTTCTTCATTGACCTTTAGCATCTTTATTTGGCCTTGCAGAGAAAAACGAAAAACACATTTTTGAGGCCACTTTCTATCTTCTATCTAATGGTGTAACAGCTGACTTCAAAAATGTATCGTACTTAATGGTTATTTTCAGTAAAAAGACAAACAAATACAACTCGTATAACCAAAAATAAGAGGAAATGATACAGAATAAAAAAACAGCATTAAAGTTCTTTTGCTTGGAAAACAAAAGATCAACGAAAAATTACTTGAACACATTGGAGTAGTCATAATGCAATTGGGTCTTATAAGCAGGTTTGCCCTTCTCATTACGTGTTAATTATGATCAACGCGGAATCTTATAATTTCTTTTGCTCTTTTTTTAAATGGAAACAACATACTTTTTAGATTATTTTGAAGCAAATATGATGCTGTGCGTTTGGTGAAATTAGGAAATCCACTTTGGGCGTTACATTTCGAACTATACTACGTGCAATTGGACCGAATGTATGCAGTTTTAAGAGAGAGAATTTTCCAGAAACTGCTGCAGGACTCTATACAAATATTTTCGTAATGTGTTGCGTTCATTTCTGAATGTAAATAGATTACAAGTTCATTGTTGATATAAATGAGTTGATAGTATACTGTAGGCGGCAAAATTATGACATAAATTCATTAAATTTCTTTTCCAAAGAAATGCTCGAACAGGTCAACTCTATTTTTTTTTTAAATAAGCATTTTTGCGCCAATTTTAAGTTTCCTCCATTTCTGCTTTTCGAGTAATGGAGTAATCGGCAATTTTTTTAAACGATAATTCCGGCTTTATTTTTATATCGATAAATCAATTGTCTAAATAGTACCATCAAAAATGTTAATACCTTACATAACAATAAAAATCATTTAAAGGCCGGAAAACATAAATTTTATCAATAACAAAAAGTAAAGATAAATGTTATTTGTTATTCAAAAATTAAATGGTTGCTCCCTTTAAATTAAACGTTCGAAATGCCATTCATGTTTTTTTTTTAATTACTAACAAAAAGATTTCTTCTTTTGGAGGTATTTAAAATCAAAAATCAATGGCGATAGATCACAAAATCTGGAAGATTTGAAAAATAAACTTACGCATGAAATGAGTCGAATTAGTCCATCGTTCGCAACGTAGGTCCGTAAATTTGCTTATTGTTAAGAGACCGATAGATAGTATTTCGAACATTTGCTTCAAAGAAAACAATTATTTAAACTTTTTAATAACAGCATTTATCTTAGGTTTTTGTTATTAATTGAATTTTACTGATGAAATTTATGTTTTTCAGTCTTTAAAATAACTTTTATTCGAAAATTTTGTTGCGTAAGGTATTAAAATTTTAGTGGTATCGCCTAAACAATTAAATGGTCTATTCAAAAAAAAATGGTGGGTTGTAATTAAAAGAGATTGTAGATTACGTCATTGCATGAAATCCAGAAGTGGGGGAAGCTTAAAATTGATTAAAAACAATAAAATTGACTTGTTCGAGCATTTGTTCGAAAAACAAATTGCTTCAATGAACAATTAATTTATTCCATGCGTGTATATACACTGGCTGTAATTAAAAATTCTCCACGACTAAATTGTTGAAGTATGTCGCTAAACTTTGTTTATCATATTGCATTGGCCTAGTTTGCTTTCCAGCACTTACATATGTTCCGCATATGTTTTTACAGAAACACCTGTAAATTGCACAAAAATTAGTACAATGCGTGTAGCAGTGTTTCAAGCGTTCATAAGTGATGCCTCGCAAACTACAACGTACATCTTTTAGATAATTTACCCTCTTCGAGCGTAGCCGGATTATGGGGTTACATTGCAGTTTTCTGGAAATTGCGCGTAATCGTAATTGTTACGGTGTTGGAACCTGTGAATTGCAAATGAAAGCGAAGCACGTAGAGCAGGTTTAGGTGCACCCAGAAGGGCCACACATCGAGAAGGTTGTCTTTTAAAGCGCCTGGTTGTGCAACACCGGTATCAGTCGGTAACATTCTTAGCGTAGCAGTGGTGGAACGTTATCGGTCGCAAAACCGGCCTTGATTTAGGGCCCGCAGACACGCTAGATGAACCTTATTTACTTTCCTTTTTTTTTAATTCTTTCATTTACATGTTTATAAGTAGTATAAGCATTTTTGATACTAATACGCATTAATTTGCAAAAAAGTCTTTGGTGATACACTTTTAATTGCTGGCAGTGTATATTCGTCATTGAATTGTCAAGCATCAAGTTAATACCGCAAATCCCAGTAAACACAGTAAGTGCCTAATGAACTCTTGAACATAATTATATTTTTTAAGTTGGTTTGAAGGTTACCTTTTATGTGTATTACTTACTTGCGGCTGGTATTCCTAAACTGGCTGCCTGACTGGCCGCCACCGAGAGAGTATTCGTATAGGCGTTGTTATATGCCGCCGCCGCGCTCGACGTCGGTGGAAAAGGTGGGACACCACGACCGGACGTCGGTGGAAGCATGCCGAAAGGCATCGCCGGATGCGGTGTAAGTCCATACGCACCACCGGCTGTTGCGAACAAGTTAGCGGCGTTTGCCGAATTTGCATCATTCCGTGGCCAATATGCTGCGAAAAGATTACAATGAGGTTAACGATTCGCACTACGATCTATAACAAATTTACAGTTGCATATAAGCAGCTTTAGGTAGCTTTATCTTTATTATTATCAAATTCGACTTGTGCAAACCATTTAATTAATAACATTTTAACTTATGCTTTGTATTTTCGAATTCCCTATTTATCAAAAGATCATATTAATCGGGTGTAAGTGGCTCCTACATAACTTCGCCCGGTATTGGCTGATTTGCACGATGCCTAATTCTGCACAGAATTATACGTCGTTTAGAACGGACTTAAGGCTGGGACACACGTTGTTTTCAAACATTATCCGTCTTTATTTTATAGTTTAATGTTTATATCTGAAATTTTACTTTTTTTTTTTGATAACTCAATAATAAATTAATTTGAAACGGAAAATATTTCACTCTTCAATATCGATTTTGTTTTAGACTCCTAAATGAAATCCCAAAAAGCACGGGCGCCAACTTTATGACACCCTGTATACCAACAAGAATATAGTCGGAGGTTACCAATTTTCCCTTATAAAAGATCAAAGTATCGGCAAAGACCATTTCTGTATCTGTTCTGTGTTAAATGGATGTCTAAGCCAATCCGAAAGTATGAGCGATGTGTTGGGAAGCAAAAACCTAACAGAGCCCGAGCTCTGGTCATGAGTTATATTACCAAAAAGTATACGATACTCACAAATAATATAAGTTAGCTTAGTTTAAGGTATTAATGGCAATTCTTATCAATATAACTCAATTTTGAACTCAAATAAGAAGCACTTAAATGTCAGAAAAGCTCAATTTTTTAGACCCTACCATGGTATTTTGCAAAATATTGTTTAATATAAACATGGCACGTTACATATGCCCCACAGATAAAATTTAAGGTTACGAGTTACACAGATAGGTGTAACAGCATTTTATTATTACGGACTTCGGTACTAGTGTTTGTATTCACTGCAACCCGACTAGCCTTGGGCGTTACGCCCTCAGCTAGTGAGAACACAAGGAAATCAAAAATACTTGATTACAGATAAGTAGAATCTTATATGTATGTACAATGACACAAAAATAAACCTGGACGATACGAAGTAAACCTGTACGAAAGTGAGCCTTGTTTGACCAAGTTTACTTTTGTTCCTTGGTGCATCTATTAATTCACGTTATGGTTTTCCCGTAGATTTACTTCTTCGCATTTCAAAACATTTCAGTTATTTTATGAACCCTGTACAACATCCAAATCTTTCACATGAAATAAACTAATATCTGACCAAGTGTCATATAACTATTAGCGTATTAGAGTAAGGGTTTTACAGTAAATAGTTTCGAAATTTTAGCTAAATTCGAGAAATGGAGTGTTGTTCCTCTATAAACGTACTACGTTGACTTGAATTCCTCTTAGCATAATTAAAAATCTGTTCGTATATTTTATATAACTTCTGAGCTGTTGCCGCATATCAGCCTATAAACTCATAGTTTAATTTAGATCTATAGCTACAGCTACTCCGATGTTGAATCTCTCCAGACTGAGGCTACAATATAACTGCAGACGGTTCCGCGATCCTTGCGCGATAGCTCGAATGGATACAAAACGCCTAAAACATTAGCGTGTACTGTATTAGAATAGTTATAGAAATTTTGAGAGAACGAGACGATACGAGCGCGCAACAAGAATTTTATTCTTTGACTTAAAAGATTCGTGCATTCATTTTAATTGTTATTAGTTTTATAAAGTAATGAAGCTTCTTAACGTGTGCAACAAATTTTGCTAGTCAAATTCGCATCAAACTACAGCTAACCACAGCATGAGGCTTATACCGAAATAAATATTTGTAGATGTTCTTTTAAAAGTAGTACTTCATTCCACGGTTTTAGGAAAACTAATAGTCTGTTGTCCAGTTAATTACGAGTAACGAGAACTCCTTTTGAGTTAGTAGAAATTGAGTATTATTGTTTTTGGCTTGCGTGAATTTTTAAAATTGTATTTCTTGTGAGATTTTACATTACTCCACACCACACAAAATTAATTAAATTATCCGGAACAGCTGCTTCGAGAATGCGTCGATCCTTTTTTTTTAACCGAATGATACGATAGTATGATTTCATATGTTAATTTGTTTCACGCATTACAAATACTATATGTTTAACTAAAGGAAATAAACACGCTATTGTTACTATTTTATTAGATAACAGTAGATACATATAAAAGAATGAAGTACTTATAAATGGATTTATATTTGTATATAGCCAACATAGAAACATAGAAAACATAATCACTTGAAAAAAGAAACACTTTGAACAAAACTCTTATTCAAAAAGACCAACAGTCAGTCAAAAAATTAATTACAACTGAACGAGATTAAAAATAAACATGCGTAGTAGCTTAAAAGTGAAATGTTGCTTATTTCTTACCAAATAAACTGGCGGCATCGAGAAGCGCTGTAGGATCTTGGGGATTAGAGAGTTTGCTGGAGCCTGAACCACCTTCACTGCTCTTCCCATTTTCCTTATCCATTGCACACTCAGAGCTCTGCAATGTTGGAAATAATTTTGTTTAATATCGTACCCTAAACATTTCTGTGAGAGAAGCTCAAATTCAGACTTTAGATAAATGCGTGGGCGAGGTACCGAACAAGTAATATAAGCATGATTTTAAAGGATAATTTTCTTTTATGAGTATGCGAGGGATACAAAAACAATGAAAGGGAGGGAAAATTTTTGGTATAAGTCGTTTCATTCTTTTTCAAAATATTCCCGATTAAGGTTTATACACTTTTACATGCATTCGAACCAATTCTCCAAATATTTATTCCATTTTGAAGGTGGCACCTCCAAAATATTATCTTTGAAGGTTTCAACAACTTCTTGAGTTGATAAAAACCGCTGTCCTGTTTGTCCGTCTGTTTGACATTCGAGAACCAAAAAAAACAACAGTCGTTGAGGATAAATCAGGCGAAGACAATAATTCGATGTTTTATTCCTTCAAATAGTGAACTAACGTGCAATGTAAGAGCTGGCATTGTCGTGATAAAGGGTAAAGGAACACCGAAACGGCTAATTGTTGCTTAATTTCAGGCTCGTACGAGTATATCTAAATTTTGTTCCTGTTATTATATTCAATTTTTTTCCTCTGTTTTTTTTTTATTTATTTCCTTACACCAATTGGCATGCGCCTATTCGGTGCTTGGGTCAAATGATGCGGAATTCATCGGGGGCAGATCTCTTTCACACCTAAATGTTAATGTAAAATCGAATGCACTGCGATTTCCAACATGGGTAAAGATACTTCTATTTCACGGTCATCGGTCACGTGCTGATCCTCTTCAATCATATTGCGCATAGCATCGATGTTTTTTTATAATAACAACCGATTTTGGTCGATCTTCACAAAATGCTTCACTGATGGAAGCGCGCGAACACATCAAAATTCTGTAAACTAGTTATAAGTTATGGTGCTTCATTACCAAAAGTTGAACGAAGCGACTGGAGGCATGGTCGGTGTTAGGCCTTTACTAAAATGGTAACAAAATCATCCAACGAAAACTTTCCCGTGAAATGTCAAGACGCTACCCTCGTACGTAAAATTTACCAAAGAGAAAAGCTTTATATTAAAACTGGAAGATATTGCATTGATCTAGGGTATTATTTTCATATGCACTAGGAACTAATAGTAGTTAAAATTTGTACCCTTTTACACCTAATTATAATGGTACGCACAAGACACGATATTTATAGAACCTATTAATGGTTAATGTCACGATATCATATTAGTGTTAAATTAATTAAATTTATTTTAAAAAATCACTGGCTTATTGAAACCTATATACATTTTTCGCTTCGCGAACGGGTTGATTTTATACTTTATACGATGTATAAATAAGATTATAATTATCGTACCACCTAAAGTAGGAAGTTAATAATCAACTTTAATACTACGCAACATGCTTTCTAGATTTACAGAAGACATACTAACAAATATAGAAAGCCATTTAAACGACGAATGATCGAGAAGCATTATTCTAACTGCGAGAAAAATGCTTTTAGCTTGACAAATAGATGGCTCTGATACTCGAATTGAACACAAGCAAAACACTAATTAGCCTTAAAAGAAAGAAAATTAAATATACCGATTTAAATATACTCCTCAGAAATCATTTGTAACTAGAACCAGTTAACACGTGTGATACCATTAATTTTTTCAGAAAATCGCTGCCCAGTTTATTAGCTTTTCCATCAATTTATTAATATTTAACTGGAAGTGTTCAACTTTCACTCAATGCTAAATTTTAGAGAATATTTGTTGTTCGTATTATTGTAAGGTTAGTAAAATAAACTAAGTTCGAGGTAAACGGAAAAAAGAAGATCTCAGTACCAGACTTTATGAGATAATAAGATTCTACATACATAAGAAACAATTACACGTTACCACCCATACTATACGGAAATAAGATCCATAAATCAGATAATTTTATCGAGATACCGATTAGACCAGTAGTTTCTTACACAAATTCACTCTCTAGATCGCTAAATGTTATTTCGACAGATATATTTAATGATTGCTTTCCATTTGCTACTAAGAATTCTTTGAACTTAACCCATAAACATAGTAACATAGAAACTGACGATTTAGAATATTCTTATTTCTTTAGACGTGTCCTTAAACAGGAAGTTGAAAAAAATCTTTTTTCTATTTAACTCATACTCAGGAATTACTCCTATGCTTCCTTAAGAACTGTTACCAAAATGATAGAAATATTGGTGGGCATCAGTGGCGGTTAGCGGTGACGTCAATGGCAAAGCTTCCTCCGATTTCCTCCTGTATATTTTTTGTCATATACAATGTACTCGATATGCAACGAAAATACACGAGCGAATCGAGGCGTTGCCATTGACTCATTTACGTCGCCAGCAGCCGCCCCTGGTGACCATCTACTATAAAGGCAGTTCTAAACTTTCGGGGGTTGCATATAGCGCTGTTGCCTATATCTATGTGAGTTATGCACGACTTCATCAGAGGGAAATCTATTAGCATACATCCATACATCTTCGATTTACATTTCACTTAGACAAACTTCACCACTGCCATAAATGGACATGCTTTCAAATGTACGATAGGAATGAGCCCCTGATTCAATTTATTGACATAAATCATTCCCTAGGAATTTTAGGTTTGTGTATGAAGTAAATGTTTCTTTGTTATTTATTGGTTGCTTACAATAAGAGTTCCAATTAGTGTTTTTATTGGGTGACCGATACGGTTTGATTTAAATTTTATTTTAGAATCCAGTTTTTATTTGAAATTTTTAGTTTCCCATTTTAAATGGTAAAGATTTAAGTAGCAACAAACGGCTGTTTACTCTCGTTCTGTGTTTTTACTTCAAACATTTAACTTTTTTTATTTTAGGCAGTAGGATTCTTTCATAATTGTTTGTTTTACGATTGTGTAATATATTACTTTCAGTTTATAGGTCGTAGATACTTCAAAGCTTATTCCTTTATTAATTAAACTCAAATGTTCACTATTACGTGAATTATAAGAAATATTTTGCTTGATCGTAGTTGAACTTACCCACTAATGAATATGGAGACGGAAGAAAACGCAGTGCCACATTTACAATCCGACAAATATGTACACCTAATACTGCAAAAATATTTGGTTTCCGTTCGTGTTTGTATATTACAGTCATAAAGTTTGCAAGCAAACATTAATTTCCTGGTAAAACTGAAACGAGTAATTGGATCAAGAAATGGTTAATCTCTATTTTTCAAAGAGAGAATTTTAATTTCCAATTTTATTACGTGCAGTAATAATTAGCATTGGTTACTTTTCAAGTAATCGTTATGTTTAATAGCAGTGTTGTTACAATTGGTATCATATTACTCATTTTCTGTGAATGTTGGTTTTTTTTTTCAATTAGTCCGTAAGTTCGAAAAGGAATTCAGGACCATAGGTTAGATCGGTCATGTTATCAAAACGGGTAAACGCTGGTCCTATTAAAAGTACGCGGAAATTGGAGGGTTGATGAATGCAAGAAAGTTTTATGGACCGATGAATCCAAATCTGATTTATTTTGTTCAAAACTCAGACTTTATGTTCGAACGTCTTATGGGTCCTGAACAATTTCTAAGGAAAACGATGGACGTCTAAATCATGGTTTGAGGTTATTTTTCTCATGTAACAACCGGCGACTGAATTACAATGCCAGGAACAATGAGAAAGGAAGAGTACTTCAGAGTGATTCCAAATTCCGAAAAGCTGGCCAAAAGTCTAAAAATAAAATTCTAATTTTCCGAATTTAGATTAATACGTCAAGTAGAGGGAATGTTCAATTACTATAATCCAGGGTCAGAAAGCGAGTCTTCTTTACTCGCCTTTATATTGGTAATATAAAAGTGATCTTCCGAACGAGTGCTATTTGTGGCATGCTCAAGAAAAGCGAAGGTTTATATCTAAAGGTGCAGTTTAGTGTAATTTATAAAATTTAGTCTTTCTTAGTAAAAAATACAAATGTCTTAAATAAACATGCAAAGAAATGGTTTGCGTAGAAAAAAAAGGTTTTTCATTTACTGACGGACCATCTAGAAAATGGTTTTTCATGAAAAAATTGGAAGGGCGATGACGGTAATTCTACAGCCCTCTACCTTTACTTTACCAGCGACCGTTCTTTCTTGTTTATTTTGTGCTGTAGTTTTAAAATTTAGTAAAGGTTTAGAATTCCGTGTTTAGAGACGGATAGCGCTTTGTGTGAAAATCTCCCCTTACCCACTGTGAGTACAAGATTTATCCTGTACTGTTGTTTTGAGAGGAAGTTTATATACTTAGTCATGGGAAAAAAACCGCTCTTTGACTCGATATTGTTTGTGAATGGAAAAACGTGTGCAGAAGAGAAGTTGGATGCAGTTTATAAGAGTAATGCATCTTCGATGACTAACATCAGGATGCTGGTTTAATGAATTTAAAGCACGATCGAACATCTTTTCTTCGATGAGGACCGGCCAAGTCGTTCCGTTAAGGCGACTACGGATAATATGATTATTAGAGTTCATAATATCGTATTAGCAGACCTCTGCGTGAACATTAGAGAGATTGCTAATACGGTAAACATGCTTCACGAAAAAATTGAGTATCGGCAAGGTTGACGATTGACCAAAAAATGAATCGCGTTTACTAGATTCGTTGTATTCTTTAACACAGGTATTGTCTTGTCTTCTATTGTTTCGAAAGGATGGTGTTTAGGAAGCTCCAGTTAGATACTACCGAGTGTCAATAGTACGACATTCCATAGAACCTATGCTACCAGCTTCCTCAGAAGATCCAATAGACAGAGGGCAAATATGACACTCGGATCAATACCACTGACATGAGTAATATCGCATCTTGGCACCCTTGAAGAGTTATGAAACATAAAAGATAGTATATATGCTTATTAGGAACCTCACAAATTGTTTTACCAAAGGTTACTTTTAATACGAACACGTTTAAAACTATACACACAGAAGTAATCGACCTAAAAATGTAACCTTCAGTTATTACAAAATACAAAGACTAAAGTTTTTCTTGAATAATGAAGAGGTTTAATAAATAAAACGATAAACAAGTTTCATTGTACAACATATTTGTTAAATGGATTTATATCCTCTATCAGAGTAATCGAAATGAGATCTTTAGTAGTGCATAACGAAATAGTGTTTAAGTATAAATGGAAAACGCAATAGCAAGACACATCTACATACATATTCTATCAACTTAACTTGTTATCTATGTAAGTTTTGCTCTACGATTATTACAGTTAGAATGTATAATGTGTTCAGTTTCATTCTGCATGCATACATTTTACAATACACTCCCAGGTTACATTAATAATTTAAGAACATATTGTAATCATTTGTAACAAATTGTTCGAGGCTTTAGAAAGCCTCCGCTTAATATATGAAAACCATTTAGACAAAAAATCTGCTAACTGAAGTTCTTAATGCAACCGGACATTTCTACCGGTTCAGGTAAATGACATACAAAGTATACAAGCACTTCTAGATGCGCGTGAACGTATATCTACATCACAAAGGAACTCGCGATGTAAGGCAACCGTTTTGGGATAGCAAGAGCATTTAAAGAAATCTTACCTTACTGGAGGAATTGTTGATTACTTGCGGACGAAAGAATTGCGACCGTTTTTCGTCGAATGACAAATTTTACTACTTTAAACTGTCTAATCTGTCAAATAGAGCCGTGAAAATTGTTTATTATTAGATATGCCACACATTTGAGAATTGTATAATGAATGAGTACGTAAATCTCAGCGACCCATGCATAACAATATGCACGCCATTGTTCCTGTTCTATTACAATGGCGATGACCTCCTCAAATCACTGCATTCTAAATTACCTCTTATAAAGATTTATTTTATCGCGATGGTGAATAATTTTATATTCCTGTTTTTTTCTTGACTGATTGTACTAGGATTAATTGTAACTGTATCATTTGTTTTAATTAAATTTTTCAAAAATATTTAAGGATAAAAAAAAATTGATTAGTTTTACTCGCCTGATGTTAATGAGGCTTCGGCTCAGCGATCGAAAATTTAATATTCAGCCCATGGTGTGACATAATCTGAAAAAGAAATATTTTTATTAAATCTTTCAGTAATACTCGTTGCGAATGAAGAGTGTTATCAAAAATACAATCAACAAAATACCACTTTTTTTACAATCGCTATGTAAATCACAAAAATTCATTGAACTTTTGGAAATCATCCATAATATAAAAATATTAAATGATCCATGTTGACTTTGTATGAGTAGGGTTTAACCAAGCGGAGAGAAAAACTGGTCTGAATATCACAAATCCTTAATAAAAAATTATTTATCTTAAATAGGAATTTTATTTTTATTTTGAATATGGAGTATACCTGAGTTATTGAAATTATTTTTGTTTAAAAAAATTAAATGATTGTTTCTAAAGCCCAAGATCTAGATATATTTAAGTTTGCAAATTAACAAAATTTGCAGAAAACTCGAGCAGATAGAAAATCATATACGTCGGAGTTGGTGTATTTAGAGTATAATCTTTGTTAATACGCTGTTGCATCAGAATCTCCAAATATTCTGGAAATTCTCTTTATTTGCTACATGTAATATAGTAAAATCTTCTCCCCACATTGAATTCATGTTGAGAATCGACAAGATGAGCAAAATGAGAAAGGTCAGAGGAGTGCACGTTGTAAACACTTGAAATGTTCTTTTATACGTCTTCGATATTTCAGTAGCTTCTACCAAATGCATTTACATTGATAATCATGACACGATAATATGTAAACACCTCTTTTTTTAAAATTGCTTTGCTTCATTTTTGTTATTAATTAAAAAGTGCCTAAGGGGCTGTAGTATTTTGTATTATATATTAAGGTGTTATTCAATTATAATTAAATATTATTCAAATTATTAGCCAGTTTAGAGAGAAAGGTGCAATGAAAGGGAGTGAAGTATATTGTAATTCCATATGTGGATACCTCAAATTGGTAAGATCAAGGTAAACAATTTGTCAACAATAGAAGTTTTGTAATGGTTCTTGGGAGCTGTTTGTTTAATAATGTCAGGCTGCTTACTAAAGCATTCCTTAGAAAATGGGTTATTAATTAATCTTTGAAAGGAACTATGAAAAGAAGCATGTTTGTGTGCGTGAGGGTGATTTGAAAAAAGTTATCTGCAGTAACACTAGTATGAGTTGGTTTCCTGTAAATTTGAAAATCTAGTTTTTTATTTAGTTTAATGACTGTAAGATTTAAAAAGTTATTTTTCTTATCTTTTCTACCTTAAGGATGAAATTAATGGTAGAATGTAGTTGTCTGCAAGAAACAGGACATCCTCCAACTCCAAGATGCTATCAGACCATATTGTCTACGTATCTAGCGTAGAACTTGATGTAATTGACAGACACGTTAGATTAGTAGACTTCAAGTAATGCATAAGGATATCCGATAAAATGGGGGATAGGAGAAGCTCATAGACAAGCTATGAGAAGCTCTTTGCTAAACAAATCTTTTGTAAAAAGATTAAATACATCCAGTATCCATTATTTATTGGAAAGATAAAACTTTAAAAGTTGTCTATTTTGCAATTGTGTGATCTTTGTCCAATTTTGTAATAACTAGATCGTTGATTTTAATTTTTTCACTTACTTCTTCCAAGAATATTGTAGTAAATATAAGAACTCTGTTCTACTATCATTATTATTTTATAATTGCTTGATCCATAAAATTATGATAATGCGTTTATTTGTTTCATTGCTTATATGTACGTGACTTGGTTTTAATTTCATGTAAGTGTAGTCGACGTGTATGGAGGAACAACAGCAATAACGTATGTGATGCTAAGATGGGCTTGAAGATTCTCATTCATCTAATTCCAGATGCTGCTATGATTTATGATCGTGGCATTAAATTTAAACATATAAATAAATGTAGTCTAGAAAACTGCTACACATAGTACCTTAGGACCTTAGCATTGACGGTAAAATTGAAAAAGGTGAATTAGAAATAATCAATCAAATGTCTTATTTCCAAAACAAAACAAGTCCTTCAGAAAAATCAATTGACTTGCTGCCTTTTGGAAATAAGTTCTTTATTTAAAAGAATTGACAAATGACGACATTGGGACTATCATTTGATTGATCATTTTGGTTGAAAGTTTTTCAAATGTGCTGTCAATTAACATAATTTAATATTCGGTCAGCAGTTGATGATGAGGACCATTTGTGTCCTCGAAACGGCCGTCCCGGACTAATTATTATATTACTATATAATAAATTAAACTTGTGTGGTGCGGAGGTTGCCGATACTTATGTGTTGTTTACAATAATTTTACATGAATGCCCATAACGTCTTTATTACACACTCGAATGCGCTGCATTTTATTGCGTTAAAATCGTCATTGAAATTGTATATTTCAATACATTTATAATTTGTTTTTACATTATGGTTCAATAATTATAATAAAACTATTGCGATTGTTAGATCAGGGTGTAGAAGAAAATGTATACGTTACGTCTAGTTGCCACCTGTTGCCTAGTGAGCTACTCCGAGAATCCCATATTGACGTGTGGTGAAATTTTTTGGAATAACATTCAATTATAACGGCAATACTACAGAAATAAATTGAATATATCACTATTTTGGATACTGCTAATTAAATAACAAATGCATTAATTAGACGTTAGTGACGTAGTGGCTAGAGCATAAATATTATGCGTTCGACGATGTTTATTCTATTAAATCGGTCCAACTCATCTATTCACAAATAATCGACTTAAAAAAATAAATACAACAAATGTTATCAATTATCACTTTCCAAACATAATTTAGAAATAATTATTACAGAAAGAGAATTAATCCCACATCACTAATCAACCTTAATTATTAAGCGAATGTCATTTTACATCTGTCAATGTTAATAGCTGTCATTTGTACAAATTTCACAACTATTCCTCTAAATGTCACTTGTCAAAGTGTAGCATTATGTTCTGCGTTTATTTTTGAATTTATATGTTATGATTACTTCAAGAACTGGTAATAAACGTGTCATGTACAATTTTGTGTATTACAAAAGCAACTGTTAATATAAACAGATAAATTTGGATAAAAGTTGACAAATGATTGGTTTCATTTGTCAAATACTTGCATTAATTTCGCGCTACCCTGTGTGAACGCAGCTTTAATCATCCAAATGTAAATGTTAATATACCCTTTAATATATCTTTGTGGTGTCGATCGCCCTGTCATTTTAATTCTAATTAGTTCTAATCGCGAATTAAATATTAATTAGCGATAATTAGCGACATTTTGAGTCTCGCAGGCCCGGTTTAACATCATTAGCCGAGTCCGGCCCGGACCGACATGTTTGCCAGTTTACCTCGGCCGTCACATTTGCCAACCCGGCTCGCCCATCAGTCCGATAACACTGTTTTAGTTTTATGAATTAAATTTTTTGGGACGAAATTATCGAGGAATGAATTTATGATGCCTTTCAAAGTAGTGTTTTTATTTAAAAATTTAGAGACAAACTATATTATTCCGTCGTTTTTTACGACTAGTGTCAGTATTGATACGATCGTCTTCTGTAGCAACTAACACAAGCTAACATGTTGACTTCACCGGAGAAGACGGAAAATCTGGTGCTGTCTTACACGTGAAACATGGAAAGTCCCGAATGTTTGTAGTTACGTCATACGTATGCAGCGTCTCAAACAAATTCAGATACACTTTGTCTATTTTAAGTTTTTACCACGCCATTGTTATCATGACAATCTTATTAATTTGACTATCTTTCTCAAGTGCTCCTGCTGAAAAAGGAATCAACATTGTCGTTTGTCTCACAGACAAAAATCTACAAAGGTGGCAGACAAGGATAGTTGCTTGCCGCTGCACTGCTCAAGTAGTGCTCTGTTTACCTTGTAGTGTCTGTTGTTAGCTGTCAAAAGTAGGTTACGATCTCGTCGGCTTTTTATTTTGTTTCTGTAGTCCACAAGTTTTTTAGAATACTGAGAGCAAGACTGCAAAGTCTCCGGTAAGTCATTTTGGATAAAGACAATGCTTTGATTGTTTTTACTATAATAATAATAATAATAATTGTATTTATAAAGTGTGTTAGTGACAGAATACAAAGCATTTTGGTGTGACTCGCTAGACTCCTTGGGGTTAAAAAAAAAAATACAAAATTCTGTCTTCCATCTCCAGGCAAAAACAGACCCGAAAACAAGGGATCTGCGAGAGATGCGAAATGCTATTATTAATTAACATGTATCAGCAAAATAATAATAGCTTGTAATTGGTTTATGATTTTGTTGAATTGCGCAAACAAAACAAACGAAATTGACTCTAGATATCGAAAGGGACACAACGAGCAAACAATATTCCAGAAATATGACAGAACACGCCAGTGGCTAAATAACTTGTTAATTTGAATATGAACATAAGCACTATATTTCATTTATTAGAAACAGAAATTCTACTAAAACCTGCTTTAACATTACTTCACACATTTGCCATTTGAAGAGTTAGTGTAATGTTATATTCAAACAAATATTATTCATTATTTAAATAGTCGCTGTCAGGCAATACAAGTTAAAGATTTATTCATTATTGTTCAAGCAAAAATAGTATGTTATAAACATTTTTAATAAACTTTCTTTTAATTCTTCTCTTTATAACTCAAATTTTTGGTTTACACTTGAGTTAAAAAAAATGATTCCTATATTATTATTATCATTATAAATAGTATTTTTTTTTAAAGCTGTCATAATTTATTAGCCGGATGTATCCAGCAATAAGTTTTATAAAGCTACAGCGTACATTATGGCGGACGTTATAACGGACGCATTTTATAGGCTCATGTGTCTGAATGAATATTCCGACAAAGGTGCGAATGATATTTTTATTAAAATTATTAAAAACATTCTTAGCAGATTTTAGAACAAATTTAAATAACTAGAAATAATTCCCTGCCAACGAACAATATTTTTAACATTTCTTTATTGCCTAAAATTCAAGAATTATATTTTATATTTTATTGTCTTTAGAAATAATGCATCATATGTACATTGCCGTTCGGAGAAGTTCGGTCGGTTATTAAAAAACATGAAAAGGTTACAGAAACAAACGAAACTAAAAACAAAATGCAATTTTATTGTATGTACAGGTAAAAAAGACAAAAATAAATAAATAAAAAGTTATTCTGGCCTAATATAACATACTGAACATTATATTTTTTTTTCATCGAAAAAACCTCCTTTGCTGTTAATCACCGCTCGAACTATTCTAGGCATTCTTTCGATAAGTTTTGTTAAAACGAATTGTGGAATATTAATCCATTCATGTTGCAGAATATTCCGTAAATGTTCTTGTGAAGTTGGGCATGTTTTTCGGATCCTCCTGTCCAGTTCATCCCACAACAACTCTATAGGGTTAAAATCTGGGCTTTGTGAGGGTCATGTCATTACTTTCAGGGTGTGCTGTTCTTCTTGCTCCTTTAGATAGTTCTTACACACTAACGCAGTGTGTTTTGGGTCGTTGTCACGCATGAATGTAAAGTTACGGCCTATTACACGCAATCCTGATGGCACTGCATGATTCTGGAGTATTGCAAAATAATTTTCCTTCCTCATTACACCCTGCACTCTGCATAAATCTCCCGCCCCGGCAAAGGAGAAACATCCCCAGACTAACACAGAACTACGCCCTTGCTTCACTGTAGGCACAATGCAGTTCGGGATCACTTTTCGGTTTTAGATCTTCGGACATAAACTCGTCGATTTTGCCCAAAAACCTCAAACTTTGACTCGTCATTCCAAAGCACGTGTTTCTAATCATCTAAGGAACACGATTTTCTATAGTTCCAGTTGTCCGATATCGCTTTATGATGTCATTTACAGTTGAACTTCTTATATTTATTTTTTCAGCAATTTGTCGCCCCGAATATCCTTCTTCAAACAGCGTAGTAATGCGTGAACGTTTTTCTACACTGGTAGGCTTGCCACGTGCCATTTTGAAGTAAATTTTCTTAAAACTTTCGCGCAAAAACGACAGATGCACACCAACACACGTTTAACAGTAAAATGAAGCAAATTTATATCTCTACGTCTGTAATAAATAAACAAGAGTGATGCTGCGGTATATTTCCTAAATGTATTGTTCGTTAATAATCCCCAAACGACCCGTTTCAATAGATCGGTACTTCCGAGAAATTCTTGGAATGATAATAAAAGGGACTTTATTGTGGTTGTCGCAATATTTCTACTTTACATAATAATTTATGGCTTTAATCCCTTAGAAAAGAGTGTATGCTTAATATTTTTCTAATTTTATGTATTAATAATTGTATACAGTGTGATATAATAGATTTTTATTGTATGACCGAACTTCACTGAACGGCAGTGTACATGACTTACTTCGTCGTGTAGGTACGCAAATTATGTGTAATATATATACAATATGTGCCCGGATTGAAATTACAAGAAAAAAGTGTTGGCACGTGCCGGTATCTTTCACATCGTTAAAAGTAATATTGCAAACTTATTTTCATTGCGTAGTTTAATGTGAAAACTATTGGCAACATTTTCACAATAAAATGCCAACGCTAGAACAGAAGGTTTAAATACGATACCATGGAAGCGGAAACAATACTTACCGATGTGACTGGGAAATTCAATGACCAATTTCCAGATATTTATGTATATCAGGTATTGGTGGACGAAAGCCTACTAAGTAATGTTTAAGAATATGCTAAGCACTGAATTCAAAGAAAACGAAGACAATACATAATGGAGATGGTAGCTGTACTAGATTCAGCAGAAAATGATCCAAAATTATCTTTAAGAAAGCGTCGTCACGTTGATTAGGTATTAGTAAATCACACATTCTGCGAGTTTCGAAAGAGCGGAAGATTTATTCCTCAAATCTATTTTTAATCATGCTTTGGAACAAGCAGACGATGCAAAATGTCTCGATTCTGTTTATGAATAGGAAGCAAAATCGAGAGAGATTTTAATTCTTATGGAAGTATTATGTTTTCCACCTTCATTTCCAGGCTTCATTTTCTGCTGATGCAACTGTTTCTTCGCAATATGTTTGATGTGCTATTTCATATTATAGAATAATAGGTCCATATTTTTTTTATAACAACGTTCGTACGTACTTGAATATACTAAAAAATGTATTCGATTACGGTTTAGGAAAATTTCGGCTCAATTATGGGATGTTAATGTACTTTAAACACGATGGCTCTTGATTAAATCCTAAATTTGGTAGTCGTTGGCTAGGTAGGAATTTTATGGCCCTCACGAAGCCCAGATTTGTTGGGCCGTTTAAAACTAGTAATGTATGCATAAGACTTACCCAGTAATGCCGGGGTATTAAAAAATAATATAAGAGATGATACATCCGCCATAACAGTAAGAAAACCTTTGAAGGGCTGCGTCGGAGAATTAAATTATGACGGCAAAGGTGGAGAGTTAATAGAATAATTTAATATTTCATTTTTGTTGAATACTTTAATAAAAAAGATTTGTACCTTGTTCGTTTGTTTTTCTTTAATTATTAATCCGCCCCAAGTTATTATTGTAGTTTTCATTACAGATTTGTTTCTTTAAACTCAAGCAAAAAATTCTTCGCTTAAAATTTCTTGGTAAAATCAAAAATAAAGATTCCTTGTTGTAAACTCAATCCGGGGACATACTGCCCATATTCACATACTGTTTAAATCTTAATGTGACTGAAAATTACTCTTGAAGGTTTATAAATCATTATAAAAGAAGCTCTTAGATAAAGTCAATAGCACCAGTATAAATCAAGGTTACTCCGGTGGCCGGATTATCGCACTTGGAGTTGAACTACACTTCTGACCTTGAACTTCGACCTACATTTGTTACATTATTTTAGTACATTTTGCGAACTATTGGAAGGTATTCTTCATCTTCAGATTTAACATTTTGCATTTTGCAATATTGTTTTTGATTTTCCTTTGTGGAACATTTATTTTGAAGATACTTGTAATTTTTTACTTCGACAAAACTTATTTATGTATTTTATTAATAGCAACGGTGTTACACTCTCTATTTAAAGCTATAACAAATGTAAGATAACAAAAGTTATTATTACGCAAATTAGTAGTTTTTATTAAAAATTATACGTGGTGGAAATACACTCAATTTTCAAATGACTTATCAGACAAAATCTGAAAATAAAACAATAAGGAATTAAAACGCTACCACTTCTTAGTAACTTTTTCCGTAAGTGGATAATTTGAACAGCGAAACGTCGAATCAAACTGTGGTAAATGCAGGGAAGCAAAAGAAATTATTACGACGGATACCGACCGTGGAAATCGTAAGCACTCGATTCAATTTTTTTGTGATTAACTCGAGAATACCAAACGGGATTGTTGCCTTTTCATTTTTGCTATTTTGTTGGCAAGAAAACTCAGGATTTTGTGCAACAATTACGACTACCGGGGATTATAATTATCGCTTCGGTGGACCGACGATAAAAGGGCCTGCTCCGATTGTGGCAAAGTTCTACCAAAATCAAGTAGCAGATTTTTCCAGTGGATCCGGTATAATTCCGAGTTAAAGGGCAAAGCTTTTATGCATCATAGAGCCGTCACTACGCGCAAAAAATAATTATAGCTTCGAATAAAGTCTTATGTAAGAGTATTCTTCTTTAGTATATAACAACTCGCAACTGTTTTATTTTGTTGGCGTAGTTATTGCAATGAACGATACAAGACCAATAAATAAGATAAAATTAAAACTAGTAAAATTTAGTACTTAAGTTGCTGTTCATAGTATATGGAATAGAATACAAATTGTATTTCAATTAATTTTGAACATAGGAACACTAACAGCTTCATTCAAAACTAGTTATATATATATAATATACATGGGTCCACTTTCTTCGATATATTTAACACTGATATTATATGCACAAATATATTATATTTTTATATTTCTAATTTATGCTTTCTAATTAAAAAAAAACTTTTTTAAACTCACTTTAATGGCACAAAAATCTGTTCGAAATTACAGCGGAGCCTTCAGATTATTTACTTTTACGTTTACGCTCCAATATACGAGAATATAGCAAAATATTAAACATGGATGTAATTATAATAAAATTGCATATTGTTATTTAAATACTTCTAATGCGTAATTCAAAACAGAACAAAAAAAGAAATTAATAATACATTTATCCGAACGGAGAGATCAATATGATACGATTTTGAAAGTAATTTCATTGGCAGGTGTTCATTAAATTCGTCCTATCACGTGCTTTTAATAAACGAAAATATATTTCATAGCAATTTTAATTCAAAAGCCGTAGCACTGTTCAATTATAACGAGGAAATGGTTCAAAGATGTTTAGAGTGAAAGTCATCCGAATACATAACCTCAAAACAGTATCGTGCAAACAGAATGATTATATACATACATACATATACGGTACCTTAAGGATGCGATCGATGGTAGGCGAACACAACTTCATTTCTCTTTGTATTTTCAAACGCGTACTTATTTACGTTATCATAATTTTTTTAGGGTTATTGTCATGCGGATTGCCACAAACGTCGGTAGATCGAAGCAACGTTAGAATTCGAACGCACAACACACTTCGGAAATTACGTTAGAACGCACTTGAGACGACGATTCCACATTACCATTTCGCCTGTTGAGAAAACTACTATCGAGGCTTCGAACAAAAGCGAGGAGGAACATATTTACCTGAATCGACCGGATCGAGTTCGTGTAACACAACATTTTTCAAGTCTGTACATTAACCGCCGTTAAAAATTCACTGGTAGAATGGCGTCACGTCTTCTTTTTGTATTATTTGCGATGGATTTCGACCTGTTTAAATTCTATAACGAACGTATCGTTGGCTTCCAAAGGTGAAACTGTCAAATCACTGTAGCATGATTTGTTCGCACGCTAATTGCTAAACGTATTGGATGCCGATTTGATCATGAAAGAAACATTAAACGTTTGTTTTCTTTAAACGATGCTCTCCATTTATTCAATTGCATACGTAAAATTGCGCCATATATAAATATCTTTCATGATCGAAAATAAGATTTTAAGGGAATTTATTATCTCCGTATTCATAGTTGGTATTTTTTTCGTAATTATATTGAAAACTGTACGAAATATGTGACAGCGAACGCCACTTTTAGTGAGTTTATGTATGCAATAAAAATATAGTTAATTGCACAGAAAAAGTAGTTGTTTTATTATACAGTGTGGAAGGAAAATAACGGATCTTTGTTAGTATTTATTTTTTTGAAACAATCTCGAATAGGTACACCGATTTCAATTATTTTACTTTATACTACGTCGTTTCATCTTGTTACATCATTTGTTTTTAAAGTCATGACGTCATCAAATGTTTTTCAATGAAAACATATTTTTTATTATTAATTTAGGTAGCACTTTTTATTCCGTTTTCAACGGTATAAAATTATCGATATTGATTATTCAATTAATTTCCGGAATTGACCACTAGATGACACTTGCCAAAACTTTGCAGTCGTTGGATTCAACATAATTTAACCAAAGCTCAGAAAACGTCTCGTGTGGATTGGAGCAAAAAAATGCTTCAAAAATCGGCGTGCTTCTACCAACGTATACAATATCGTAACAGGTGATGAAACCGGAATATATTCATACGAACCAGAAACAAAACAACAGTGCACTGTTTAGGTGTTTCATAATGCACCAAAACCAACAAAAGTTATTCGTTCGCAAAACGCTTCAAAAAAATGATCGCTTTTTTCTTCCGTAAAACTGGGCCTGTAGCTATCGCTGCTCTTGGGGATCGAAAAACAGTAAACGCTGATTGGTACACAACAATTCGTTTGCCCCGGGTCTTCGATGAAATCAGAAAAAACAGAAGACCTCGGCGCATTATCCTTCACCAGGACAACACTAGCTCTCTCGCGGCACATTAAACAGTAATGACTTCTTTCTGTTCCCTTTTGTCAAAAACAAATTGCGTGGTGAGCGGTTTTCGACATCGGAAGAGACCGTTAGAGCATTTAAAAGAATGTGTCGACAACTGGTTTTTCGAATGCGAAAGTGCATGAAATTTAAAAGCGAATATTTTGGAGGAGCAATAAAGGTTTTTTTTTTCGATAAAATGTTTTTCTTCTTTTTCCGGAAATTTTTAGGGTTCCTCACGTAGCATTGCTGCTTCTATCTGTTCAGCTATCAATTTAATACATAACCTCTCTGGTGCTGCTTGGTTCCTAAAAATACCTTAATATTTGCTCATGTTATAAAGATTCATAATTCGCATATGGTACCCTAGCGTGGGTTCACTCAGCTGCAGCTAACACATTTTTTTCTCTACAATGAGAGTTATTGAATGTTTGGAGATAACTAGGAATTCGTACTTTTCCATATTTATTTATTTTTCAATGCTTACTGTAATATTTACTCATATCGAACATCTAAACACAATTACAACATTCGCGCATGTAACAATATTTGTATAAACTATAAAAGATTGTTGAAAACTCAAACCGCTTGGGGATGTCTAGCCTCAAAAAATGATTGATAAACTTCCCGAAATCGTTAGAAATTTTACAAGTTTAAAATGGACATAAAAAAAATTACTCGAGAAGGCATATCATAGCTTAAATGAGTATTTTAGCCGGGTGTTTATCATTGGTTAATATTGTTATATTGTTTTTTGTATCGTCATATGTAAACGCACAATTCAACCACTATTATAAGTTATGTTCAAATTGGTGCCCCTTACTATCCAAGTCCTACCACATCCGAACTCTCACTTTCAAATCCACAAAGTTGGGACACCTGCGTATTGATTTTAAATTTATCTTTGTTGGAAAAATAAATGGAATTAGCTAAATAAAAAGGAGGGTTACAATATTATGTTTGTAAGCTGCGAAATTTAACCTAATTATGTTAAACTTATTCACTCCGGAAGTACATCATTAAGATTTTCCGGGGTAGGTTGCGGTGATTGGACTATGAAAATATTCTTTTGCTTCATCGAAGTATCTACCCTATTTTCGGTGCTATTTCCTTTTACAAGTTACCTGTTATATAAAAATTGAAATTACGTCTTTCGGACTATTTTCCATCTTTTCCAGCAAAGTTATAGTTCCTTGCAATTTGTTATTTTACCAATCTATCAGTTAGTTCGTCATGAAATAAAGAATCCTTTCAAAACTTTAACAGACGGCTTATCTCCTCCACAAGCTAGTGGTCTTTCGGGAAACATAATATTTCTAGCATGATTTAATACACCGAAGCGATTCTTTGTAATTACAGGAGAAGGAATGATCTTGGACACGGACTCGGCCATCTATCTTGGTAACAAAAGCAACATTTCATCTTGAGTGGAACGCAATTCCGAACAATAAGAATTTCCAATGAGGGACCGGCCATCATGCCTGCCATACGTTGTGGGTCAATTGCCGTCGTCGAACCGCTATCCATCTCGTTCTAATTATCTGCTCCTCTCGTGCCGCATATGTGTATTCGTTTCTTTTCCTTCCTCTCCTCCTGTTTCGTCTTCTTCTTTGATTGCGGCGGCTTTACGTTCGTCTACTGCGCATATGTAATTCGCACGCAGCCACTTAAGAATAAGTTAAAACGTTTTGTCATACAACTTGCGTCTAGGTGTTGATGTCTAATTTTGCACCACTTTAGAATCGTTATACGTTCTCATGTTCTTCTCATCTTAACAAAAATCGTAATTGAATTCGGAGATGCTTCTCCAATATAACTATCCTAGTAAACCCGGATCACGTTTAGTTTTAAATAACCATTCTATGCAGCTTTCTAGGATAGGATACGTAAAGAATACGGTGCTTTAGATTATTGATAACATTATTTTTGTCAGGCGTTATGGTAACATAAAAATAAAAAGAAATCAACAAAATAAATAAGCTATAATATAGGTGAGTCTTTTGATTCCTTGGAAAGCCTTCAGTGCTAAATCATAAAAATTAGAAAATGTTACTCAAGGATTCCTTCAATATACACTTAATAAGATGGATTTTCGAAAAATTTGATAATTCTAGAAATGTTATAACATTGTCACGATGGAGACTTTTATACTAGTTATAATATTAAAAAATCCACCATTCCCTGATGTAATTAGCATTAACCATGATGATACGAGAGATACAGACGATGATTTAATTAATTAAAGAAATAAACCTCCCACATTGCAAATTCCAGTTCTCGCTATCAACCGACATGAGTTATGGCGCCAAGACAATACAGTTTGCTAGGAAATACTCCAAGGAACAATATTTACCTTAATTAATTCAATGCCTCAGATCAACATATCCTCGAAACAGCTGTCCCGGATTAATTAATAAAACTTGTGTGGAGTGTGCCGATACTTCGGCGTTGTTTGCCATACTACCCCACAATCCTTGCTATAGTATTTACAATTAAAAAAGTAAAATAGACCATTCTATTAAAAGTTTCTGCGGGTGCATTAACCTCACGCATTAGGTCAAAATAGTCACAATTGTAAAAATCAAATCAAAATTATGTACTCCGCGGTTTATTGCAGTCATAAGTGAAAGGAAAGAAAAATAGGCGTGTTTAACGTTTCATTAATATGTATATTATCAGAACACGAAACTCATTGAGAAAAAGTTGTTGGAAGAGTAACATGAAGAATCGTTAAAATATTTTCGTACATTGTGAATTCAATTTAAAATTGACATAATTAATTTCAAATTATTAAAATAAAACCGTTGAAAGATAAAATACTGCACTTAATACAAAGATTTTCTCCGTGATTTTTATTGGCCAAAAGTTTCACGTTGTCATTTGGTTCGTTCAGGCAGATGTTCGATAGCGTTTTTATCGATAAGTTTCATGCCCTATCCCAATATTGTTACCATATGTTCGATGTTTAACCGGTGGACATTTTGTTTATCAGTAACTTCGGTATTGTGGATATTAGTGTTCAGTAGTTAGTATTTTAGTTATTTTCTTTTTCGCAATTTAGTTTACTTTTATATCGTTTATGTAGAAGTGACTTTTTTGTTTTTATTTTGTTGTTATTTTGAATTGAATTGAACAGACTATTTTATAACATTATGATTATTGAAACTAAACGTGTTCCGGGTTTGAACCGTGTCATGTCGTTTTGGTTAAAATAAAAACTCGACGTTTCGCCCACAATCGTATAGGGCTTCTTCAATTATGATTATTGGATATGTAATAAAAATATATTTACTCTTTTTTTTATATAATGTTTATCATATGTGCATTCCATACACATAATTATTGTAAAAATTTTATAATACTGTATACCTACTATATTTGTAAATTGTTAACGCCATAACTTCATAGAGCTTTGGTTTTTTGTGGAATAATCATCAAAATTATTTACGATATTTCTAATAGAATCTACATAAATTATTTTTGCCTAATTTCATCTGTTCGTAAATTTCTTGGCTTACGATATGTATTTCTTCCACACTTGCAATATATTATTTAAAAATATATATAACCGCCTTCATTGTTTCTAGTTTACTATGCATCGACATATTTGTTGATGAATTTATCGAGTCCTACAGACATCACTCGGTAAATTCATCAATTAATTTTTATGTTCTAGGCAGTGTAAAACAGCTTAATTCATGCACGCAGCTGTTGGATGGCGCTAGTGTTCAACAGTACATGCCGCTTTTATTTAGGGTATTCTCTGTTCTCCATGACTGCGCCGTGTGATTCGTAGACCGGTCGGTCCGCGCGCTACTAATAATATTTGGAAAGTCGGGGTTGATTGAAATTGTAAATGACCATTTAGAGAGTTCTGGTTAGTTGCTGTCTCGAAATTTTGAGGCAACTTGCAAGTAAGGAGAACTCCAAAATTTGAGTTTCTCAAATTTGACAGTTAAGAAAGCCGCTCGCCCTTATTATAAAATAAAATTTGCGAGACAAGAATCTCTTTTCATTTCTAGTCCTTCCATTTACATTACACTTATCATGGATTACAATATAACTTACCCAATTCACAGGTTGTCTTTCACTGAAAAAGGGGCTTATTATACCTGCAGTAAATTCTTTAATAAACTGCCAAATTATTTAAAAGACACTACGAATTTTGATCTGTATAAAATGAAAATCGAATAAATATTGTTGGAAATTAATAATAGTGTACAATGTTATATTGTCCTGTTTGTGGCGCGGTTTCAGTGGTAACATGCCGCATTCTATCTAAATTTACGTTTTTAATTAAACGAATACTTACTAACCTAATTTAATCTTCAACATATCTTAATACTCGCTAACTAAAGAAATAACGCTGCCAAAATAACGAGTTTTATAAGTCATCTAGTTCTTAATGCGGGTTATTGTATCCGCGCACGTAGTGATACTTTACCCATTCAATACAATACAATATCGTCCCTACATCTCATTTGTCATCGTTTCCCATCGCCTCCCACAATATCGACGCGCTCGCGAACAAAGGCATCGCCAGCGTCGCAGCGTCATTCGCAGGATCGCCGCTTTCCACCTTCTCCTCGCCTCCTCCACCCCGCGGCGCAAAATTTGCTATTGTATTTATCCACATATACACCACCACCCATAGGGTTTCTTACACTCATATATCGCCACCTTTTGCAAAGCTAGCATACTATATGGAAATTTACTCTAAAATTAATCCATCGCACCCGAAAATACATGAAAAACAAGGTTGGGATTTCTAAAAACTTTAGAAATCTTCTGAAGAAGCTGACAGCATGATCAGCGAAACGCCAAGTCAAATATCAAGTACGCGACAACACCTGAAAGGCATTTCTACTAAGGTTGGGATTGTTAAGGAACTAATCTTCAAGGCATTCG
Source organism: Oryctes borbonicus (assembly GCA_902654985.2). Classification (NCBI taxonomy): domain Eukaryota; kingdom Metazoa; phylum Arthropoda; class Insecta; order Coleoptera; family Scarabaeidae; genus Oryctes; species Oryctes borbonicus. Next base: position 3,293,410 of record LR736861.1, on the reverse strand, counting down.
GTTTTTGTTATATGTTTTTCCGTTAAGTTTCATGGGTGTGAGGCAAATACGTATATTTAATAACTTTTATGGTAGGCGCCTAATAGAAATAGGATTTTCAGAAAAGGTTGTTGTAAAATTCCTATAAAGTTCCTATACGTTTAATGTACTTTATGATTTCATATTTAAGTAACTGTATCTACATATTTTTTAATTATAATAACGTTGGAATATTTCCAGTAAATAAAACTAATAAATGAAATGCCTGTAATGTTTAATTGATACTATTTATCGCCCAGCTCAACTTTATACATGGATTTTCACTTTATTTTGACTATTACTTACTTCCGTTACTATTAGAGATACAAAAAATTCAAACAAACGTTAATGTTTTACCTAATCGAATAAAAATTTGATACCTATCATTGCATATAGAGCACGCGGTCAACAGAACATAGTTTTGCTTTTTTTAATGGGACATTCTCTATATTTTTACATGTTAGAATAACCCTGGATCCCCCGATATTGTACTAAATTATTGCATGAGAGAAATACTAAAAATTTGGCAGGGAAAATACATCACGTCGGAGAAAATAACGAACATCTTAATAGGTTGCTTTGTTTTGCCATCGATCTTTAAAAAAACATGTATAAAGTAATACCGGTACATAAGCTCCTAGAAGTTCAGAAAAGGAGTAGATTACAGTTTTGACAACAAATCATTGAGAGCTTAAGTAATGACCCAAATTACTTTAATGAAACTGCATGGAGAGATGGGTCCAATTTTTCCACTTCCGGCGTTTGTAATACAAAAGACTAGGCACTCTTAGGAACGAAAGAAATGATAGAAAGAAAAAAATTGACATTGACACGTGCAAATAAAAAATCATATTGTTAATTCATTACTAAAGAAGTTTTGCAGTAAGTCATCTATTTGTGGACAAGTGTTTCCAAATACGTTTTCGCTGTTAATTCGAAATTATAAAACTACTATTTTGCAAAATTCCACACCATACGCCTTTTAGACTTCTATTTATATTTTTCTTTCTTTCTATTTTCATTCCCGGGAGTGGCTTTTCTTTCTATTAAGAGTATCAAATGTGGAAGAAGTACCATACAATTTAATTAATTCATATAAAACGAAGTTGAGTTTTGAGAAATAATTAAAATACTGTACTTAACGTATGGATGACATACTGTTCATTTCCATCATTTTATTACTCGTCTATCATCTTTGTTGAGTGAAATACAAAGATGACAGACTAGTAATAAAACTTAAATAAGCTTCTGATGAAGATGAAACAATATGTCATCGAAACGTTAAGCGCAATTTAATTAACGAAATTAGGGTCAGTGTGTAACTCGCGGTTGACATTTCGTCTAAAAGCAAGATGTTCAACATGCGATTTTATAGGTGAACGGTTCTGTTATACGTTTGAGCTTCTTATTTTACATTACAGAATGGCGAGCAAAAACATCTTATCGGATTTCATGCTGACTTTCGGTATTTGATTTTGTAGACGAAATTTCGTACAAATAAACTTTCTCAACTCTGATATTGACGGAGATGGCGATTTCGATGACGATTTGTCTCTCATTTTACTCAAAATAAAACAAAACTTGAGCCCACTTGCAACTTATAGTCTAGCAACAGCGTCATTTGATCTTTACTCCGATGATTTTGTGGCAGATACCGATTATGTTATGCCCAAGAAGAAATCTAGACAATCAACATTATAAGCGCTCACTTGAGGGAGTTATAAAGTTTTCATGAAATGAAAACTTCAGTCAGCGAAGGACTATACTAAGAATATGAAGGACGCATTCCTGGATCCATAGAACTAGAGCCAAATTGCAAGATTTGTACAACATTTTTCGTTGGTATTTTCTCCAAAACGACATTGGATTCACCTGCAGAAATCTTACCAAAGGTTTTCCGATCAAGTGCTTAAGCGTATTGATTATAATAGGGTTTCACAAACTTCCTAGCTTGGTCTACAGACGATAATGTGTTTCGTATCGCTGACGTTTTCACACTAACAACGAAAATATTTCAACCAATAGAAGTGTAAGAATTAAAAGTATGAACTAAAGCATGATTCTCATATTCAGCCAATAAGTAACATTCTTCACATTCTTCGAAAGAAATCAACACTAATTTAATTAATCATTAGTTCAAATATTCTTTCCTTTTAATGTCCCACCCATTTTTTGCAAAAAAAAAAAAATGTTAGGCCTTAGGCCTGTGTCATGCTAAAATGCCGCATTTTCAATTCAGAAAAAACCTAAATAGGTGCTTCCAAGGCATAATCGTAATGAGCAACATATGGCAATTTTCTGCATACGCGTATGCGTATGGACAGATGAAGAAAATGAAGCATTAATAGTTTGGTGTTAAATTAATTAAAGGAAAATATTTGGCGATAAGTATCTTTTTAACAATGTATATAAATATGGGCCTCCCTCCGTGTCTATACAGGATGATAAAAAAAGGGTCACAAGCTTTGAGCGGGATAGTATGGCCCAAAATATGCAAAAAATGGGTCCGCAAATCGACGTTTTTGAGGTTAATGAAAGGATTATCACTTTTTGTAGTATCTCTGCATTTTTTCAGTGACCACTTTTTTTGCGCAGCAATTAAATAATTATAACAAAAATTAGGAAGTACTCATTTTTGTTCCCTACTATTATTATATTCACCTAATTATGGACCTTGTTACTGACCTCTTTCTTAGCACCAAAAAAACCTTTTTATATCTGTTGACGTTGATTCTGTCAAATATACGATTTCTAATGGTTACTGCACAATTTTAGAAATTTTGAGCAGAACAAGGATGCCACCGAAAAAGTTCAAAGATCTTCGCGGTGGAAATGTTGTGGTTGCGATGAAATGAAGGAAGGGTACATTAAACATCTAATTTGAGTTTTTGCCTAGGTTACTTTTCATTAATTACATTGCAATAATAAAAAAGTTGTATAATCGCAAAATGCTTCGTATCTCTGAGACCGTCTACGAAACCATATTGATTAATACTATTCTTCATATTTAGAACCATACAATACCTCCGTTTAGAGTTATATTTTGGCGAAGAAAGATGTTATTAGCAGCCGTGTGTTTCAAAAATAGGGTAGATGATGAAGACTTATTATTATCAACAGGGTTACAGCAGCAATTTATTAAAAAGAAGAAACATCGCGAGGGCACACTCAATGATTTAGTTCATATTTTCTTTGGAAAAACCACAAAAACTTTTGGTTTCTTCAGTTACTATATTTGGTTAAAACGACAAACACATTGCACATGTACAAAGAGACTTCTCAACATATCGTGTGCTATACTGCTGAGGACTAGTTGCCCTCGACAGAGTTCGCGCACATAGGACTGCTGTGTTGGGGCTTTCTGCATGCGAATTATGCTCTAAGTAGATTACAGTTACAGGTAGACTTCCGATGTGCGCAACAGCAGATGACACAGACAGATTGTTTTGCACTATTATTTTATATAGGCGCACTTTTAAAGTTAGACGGCAATTGCGACACGATAGGTTATTAGTTGTCATGTTGCTGATTACAATTCTTTGGAAGTGCACCTATATAAAATAATAGTGCAAAGTACTGTTATCTGCCACCGCAGTTAGTGCCGTTGTCGGTTAAGCGTTAATGTATGTATAAACGTCGACAACGCAGTTCACTTAAAAAAGTTTTGAGGGAATGTACAGAACTTTTGCTAGTTTTTTCATTCCACTCGGAACAAAAAATTAAATTCTAATTACTATTAATAATAATGCTTGTGTCGTCAAACGTCAGATATGGTTTGTCGGTTGATGTATATAACAATAATACTATCGAAGCTTCTTATGGTCAAAATTAATGGATACAACTTGTGCTTCAGATTTGTAACGTGTGATTACGACAACAAATGAAAATCTAGATGTTTCACTCGAGAGATTTCTTTGGAAAAGAGGAAAGCGATATCAAACAACCTATGTTTTTGAAATGGTTTATGTGCTAATTAACTTGGCCAACCTACCTTTGTAAGTTGCCCATTTTGAGAAGTTCCTCGCGGGCGAAACATCGAGACTGTACTTTCGTTCTCACAATGACACTATCCAATCCTGGAATTAATAATCATATGTTATATGGAAAAATAACGATATTTATCTGACTTAACATTGCAACCAAGTTTTAAAAATGTCTCGAACCTAGTTGTTTTTGTATTAATTTGCACGTTCTTTACTTAACATTCGTAGATTCGTACATTTTTATCTCTTCCAGAAACTGCCTAGCTGTGGATATCTCTTTTATTTTCAATATTAAATGTATGCATCGTGATACAAAAATATCAAGTATACACATCCAACATGGCGAATACAGAAAAATTACCATGCCTAGCTAGAGTCAGGCACACAAATTAATCACGTAAAGATTTACACTAAGTTGTATTTTTGGATTTTTTAGATCTACATTTCCTTAAATCCTTGGTTTATAATAATATGATCTTAGATAAAATCATCGACGTTAATTTGTTAGTTGAGTTTATTATTCTTCACGGTACAAGATTGACTATTGCCAGACTATTACCAGATTCTTGGTTTCCTTTTTTATTTCCTAAGTGTCAATTTATACAAAATTATGTGTACCTGTATAACAAACAATTAATCAATTTAATTGATAAGATGATTATAAGATGTACACCAGACCCATTACTTCTGACAGTGTCAAAATCCAATATGGCGACGATAAGAAATAAGAAAATTGACGATGACTAGAAAGAACCGAAACGTACTATAAGAATTTCAAATACACCGCTATATAGAAGATCGAAAGTGACTGCGACAGTTGGTTTCGGTTCCTTTCTGCAGGATTAAATAAAGAAGAAAGTGGGTTTGTTTCGGTAAAGAAAAAAAACTCAAACCTCGTTTGTTCCACATCCATTTTCTCTTCGGAAACATAACATTCAGAAAATTTTACAACTTCGCTAAATTTAAACCTACCTTCAATAATAAGAAGATCCCTATGAGGAGGGTCGAAAATGAATCAAGCTGTATACGTAAAAGTTGGTCCTGAATTTAAAAATATTTATTACAAAATTTCATATGTGATGTACTATTCTTCATTTACATTTTTTGAATTTAGGGAATTGTAGATCGAGCTAAGGCAATGCCGTAATATACGCAATGATAACAACTGTTAGATATTTATCACAATCTCCGGTTACTGTTCATTATGCTGTAAACAAACTAAGAAGAATGCTGTTGCGTATATGCATACAAGACGAGGCGTAAGCGTACTACATTCTGTACGAACTGCCAAATACCTGGTAACACTCCCTTGAGACCAGATAAGTGAAATTAAACTTATTTGTTGATACCATGTATAGCATGTTTTAATATCCTATTACTAGATTTACCTCTAACCTATCCTTGAATTTCTTTTAGTCGCAATAGAAACATCTCTCAACTTTTCTCTGTCCTTGTTTTCAATATAGTAGCACGAGCGCAGAATTTGAATTTTTTTCTCATAACTCTTTCAGACCTGATTTAGTATACTCGGAAAAAATAAAACATGATTTAAATTGTCATAAAGACATATCTGGTGGCAGAAGCCATTACCCTGAAATTTTAGGACGAGTACCACAGACTTTTAACAAAAATTACAGATGACCCAATATGGCCCCATACATGGGTGTGTACTACAGGATTCAAATGAGATTTGAACCTACTGCATGTCAATTACGTGGTAACAAATCTTATGTAGAGGTACATGTGTGCAGGGTCTAAAGACATTAATTTCATAAACACGTTGATAAGTTAAAGCACTGATGATTTTTATTTTTTCTCTAGGAAAGACATAACACCAATCCCGGGTTAACATTTATAAATATCATTTTATTCTTTGGGTTACTCAGTCTACAGCAACTTATGAACGGTAGCGTATGTACTCGTATCGTTTGTCTCGTGAATCATAAATTCTCGTCAGAGACTAACCTTCCCAACTAATATTTTACATTACGAACGGGCAGAGGTGACGCTAGAGAGGAAAGGAGAGCGAAATTGACGAAAAGGAGTGGGTAGGTTGTACTCTACTCTACCACCACTACTTATGCTACAAGCGACGCCAGAGTACCGCCGCCGCAAAACGAAATGCATTGTTTGTCACCGGGGAAAGAAATCCATTAAAAGCGGCGATTAAAATGATCACTGCGCTAACATGCCGTGCGGAGGCAGCCGCGATACAGGAGGAGAGAGTTCCTCTCGTTCGGACAGGACCCTAGAACGAAGCTACTATATAGATGGAAAATCAATAATATGAGGATAGGATGAGTTTATGTGGCACGAGCTCCGACTGTACCTCTCTCTGGAAGAAGCGGCAGGAGGAGAGATGCCTCGTTGTAGTCGCGGGACTGGGACATCCCAGCTCCTCCGTTACTGTCCTAAAAACTTCATCTTACTCATACTCTCCTTTCTCCTCCGTCAACCCTATATCCCCTCCTACTACGCGCGCCGGCACTAGAGCCGGTACTAGATACCGAATCGAATAAATAAAAACATTGCAAAACAAATGTCTGGTCGATAAGGGAGCGCGCGAACCGTTCGCTTCTTCAAATACAATTATATTCATTTCAAATGAATTAAAATTTATTTAACTATTCTAACCGTTTTCACGTTTGGTTAGTTAAGTGGAAAAATAATTCGTTATTTACTAATTATATTAACATACATTTGTTAATTTGGTGTAGTACTCGTATTTATGAAATATCTTGCTACAAATATAAGGATCAGAAGTTGCTCATTATATTGCTAACATTATTGCTGACTTTAGCTACATCGTCGGTTAAATAAGCAAAGTGCTGTGTTTTTTCTACTGATAAGGGGAAGTTGACTACCGATTAAATAGTTTTACCGCATTATTTCAAATGCGACAGTGAGAAATTGTTAATTACCGCTAATATCATAAAGGTCTGTATGCTTTGTGAATATAAAAAAAATAGATTTAAAAGAAATACAGTAGTACCTCACTAATCCGAACATCCAGTAGTCCGAATGATCCGGTAAATCCGACCTCCTATTTTTTTTATTTTTATTTTTATTTTTATTATTTTTTTACATTGTGTACTTCCAGGTGAACAGTTTCTGTAAACCGGATTTTCGGACTTCATTTAAAATAAACGGGATTTACTTGTTTTAATTTGTCCGCAACAGGTAGTATGCAATATGGACTCAAAGAGAAAGTTCGCAACTGTTACCAGCGAGTCCCTACTAGGAAAACATGAAGGCAAGCGGTAAGAACAATTTCAGGTTAGCAGGTTAACAAAATTTAAATCTAGATATAATTTCAGATGATTCCCAATCTGTAGGGAAAAAAATAGTCAAGTAATGAATCTGCTGTTTCATCTTTTCTAAATATTTGAACTAGGTGCATATCCGCAATTGTGATGAATCCGCACTCTTTTGGAAAATGTTTCGCGACAAAATGATGGTAGATTCTCATGAAAAAACAGCGTCCGATAAGAAAGCTGCGAAAGAAAGGATTGTGTACTAATAAAGCCTCTAATAATAGGAACATCGAGCATTAAAAAAGTGTGGATTTATTTGTCGATTACAAATCTTCAAAATATGCTTTGAATGATTTCAGATATCTCGCGATTGACTGCAAAATTTTGTTAAACAAGTAAGAAGTTTTCTAAAAACTCAACATTTGGATGAAAAGGCATTGTTACTAATGGATAATGTCGTATATCATGATTCAGAAAAAGACAAAATCGATACCTTGACGGGAGAATTATGTTTCTTCCCCCAAATACAATTGCCATCATTCAGCCTCTCGACCAGAATATTATTCAGCTAACAAAACTAGCGCATCGAGAAACTTTATTAAATCATATGTTATCATCTGGCGACGATGACATTTTTAGGTGCATAAAATCTTTAACTTTAAGAAATGCCGTCTTTTGGCTTCCTCATGCAGGGCAAAGTGTTTCGCCGGTTACAATTTCCAAATCATGGAAAAAAATTTTTAAGTCTCTGGTGTCGGCGAATATGCAAACGAAGACCATTTCTAAGCATGTTAAAATCACACATCGCTTCTGCAAGACAGGACGTCCATGTGGTTTATTCTATGTTACATGAGACTGGAGGAGAAGAGTTGACAGAAGCCGAAGTATAGTTCTGGATTTGCGGCGATGAAAATTTGCTCTTTTTAGAAGAGAACGCCTAAAACAATTCCGACGACGATGAACAAGAACCACTTAGAAAAAAATTAAGAACGCTGAAGCAGTGAAGGCTTTAAATATTGTCTTAAGGGGGGCGAAAGAAAACGATGTTCTGGATGCAGAAATAATGGTTTTGGAGAGGCTTCAAGAGAAGTTGAATGAATCAAAGAAAAATTACAAACGCTTTTTGAAATTATGTGCCAGTGTGTGTATGTACCATTTATAATTAGGTATTCAATAGTTCGTTTCGTTTTTTATGCTTAACGCCACCCCATAGTCGGTGTCAACGAATTTATTAACACCCTGTGTATTTTCTTGTGAAGGCTAATTGATTTTTTAAGAGAAGCACCTTCCTCACATCCGCAGTAGTTCCAACAGTTCAGAGTTTATCACTATCGGGTTTACCACTTATTGCACCAATTTCACAAAATTTAGCAAAGCAGCGATCAATTTGTTGCATAAATCAAGATATGATATACTGCAAAATGTGGATGCTGAGAACGAAATTCTTCATACATAGTTGCATAGTACAAGTTAGTTCCAGATCCCGTTGCTTTTGTTTACAAAAATTACTTTTAATTATGACCTGTAGTAAACATCCTTTAAAATTTATAAGATACGCTAATAAACATCAAATGTAATATGAATTTTCAAGCTTTTCAATAAATGTCAAAGTTTCAATCTTGATATGATTTAAACAAAATTTAACTGGCAGATGTACTTGTGGCAAATATTTCAAGGAACAATATCTCCATTTGTACCATTTTGCCCAGTTAATTACTTTTTTCATATTGATCAAAAAAGCCTAAATATATGAAGCTATTAATAGCTTCGAAGGAGAACTAGGTCAAGTTGAAGATCTAAGCTTCATTTATGTATAGACATTTAATATATCTTCATTGGAAAATGTTTTAGTCGTGGCTTGTTTAGGTCCTTTTTTAGGTTAAATTGTTTTTGCTTTCTAAATGAACTGACATTGAGATTCTAAAATAGTAGCCGCTTCTGCACTTGCAGGTGAACAGAGCTAATTTTACCTTTATATCGTATTATCGGAATTCTAGAAACAAGACCGAGTTATTCAGCTCTTTTAATATAAGCGAGAAAAATACTAGCATCCTGTGTAAGGCTAAAAACGAAATATGGGTTCACATTAGTCTTGTTTAAATGCCAAGATATATTCATATAAACATAAGCGCGCCTCCTTATTAAGCAGATAGTTTGCAAATTCCACAGAATAAAAAAATATGATCAAAAGGTTATTTATAACGGGCACCTGTCCTTAGGAAGAAGAAAAAACAATAAAAAAGAATACTAATTTCATGTAATTCCTTATTAATTGCGCTGTATTTGCTACTTTACTAGTTTTAATACTTTTATATTTTTTGTTAGGCTATAATTAGGATATGTTTTTTGTTTTACCTTCTAATAATCACATGCATGCAACACCGGCGATTTATCCATTAGCCCAACTGGTTAATGATCGCCAAAGTATTTCCAGACAACTGAAATTGTGTTAAAAGGATTTGTATTTTATTTTAACATTTGGGAGTTTGGAAATATTTTTGGTCATTACTAATTACCAATAAAAGCATAATTCTAATTATATAGTTTCTGTCTCCAAAATAAAGCGAATATATGTTTATGGGATACAAGTAAATGTAGATATTTTCTCCTAAAAGAGGATATTCATATACGTATAATGAAATGTTAGGGGCAATTACTGGATATTTATGCATATTAACGTTTTTAGAACTTTCATATACCGAAAGGAATAATATTTATGTGTAATAATATAGGCCTACTCTAGTACAACTACGTTCATATGAAGGGCGTCCGCTTGTTCGGAAGATTGTGCTTTTGTGAATGATTTTTCAACACTGTTTCTTTATGAGGCCTGTTTGTAAGTATGGATTAAAATTATACTGAAACCTTCAATTCTAGGACAATAGTACCTTGTTATATTTTACCGGAGAATTAAATGGGAATTCCACAAATGCAATATGTAGCATGTTTCATTTAAAGGGAGCTACGAACCTATCACCCTATAGGTTTCAATATGATTTTAAACCATGCTTAGAATCAGGCCGACTCAAAAAAGCACAATCTTACGAGTTCCCGGAAACGTGCTACACTTCTTATACGGGCCTTATTTGTGCTTGATTTTCTGTTAGTTTGTTGACACCACGGGAATTGTATCTTATCAAAAGGCACAAAACCGTACTTTTAAGTACGTGAGAACATTCGCAAGTCGCAACGGTGGAAAAAAATTAAATGTTTAAGATGTAAAATGCGCTAAAATGAGAACTGGGAAAATAAACCAAATCAGGACAAAAATTACGAAATATTGCAGGAGATAAGCGCTCTTTGGAAAGAATGGCCCTAAGAAATAGTCCATGATTCTTGAGGGAGGTTAGTAATAAAAAACTATGGCGCAAGAATTTCGGCAAACACCCTTAGAAAACACTTACTTAAAGACAGCTAATCTGCTTGGTCGCAATGCAAGCCGTACCTCTCTGAGAAGTATAAAAAGAAACTACTTGCATGGATAGTATAAGCGTTGGGTCAAGGAATTGCAAAGAGGTGCAACCAAATGGGAGAATTGGGAATATATGTGCATCTATTTCTATTCTCTTTCTAGACGAAAATATTTGCCGCTAAAGTGCAGTGCAGCCCTCCATAGATTTTTTTAAATAAACTTTGAACAATGAGTCACAGGCAGCTAGCGAATACGAATGAAATAAGGAATTGCATTATTTTTGTCTTTGCAGATTTAAAAAACAATTGCATCTATTAGCCGCTCCAGAAATTGTATATTTTTATAGCGTGTTCGGTTTTCAGAGGCAATATATTGTACACAGGGTTTTTGAAAAATGTAATTCGTTATATGTAAAATAAAACAATTGGAAAATCAACTGTTTGGTAACATTAATTTATTTAACTGTAGTTAACAAAATAATTCAAATTTCTAAAATAACGAGAAGTAAATAAAACATTATAAAGGAAGGAAACATAATTATAAATTTGATAGGTTTTTCGTGGTTAGTGGCAGCTAACGTGAGAAGATAAAAAAAGAGACGTGTAACGTTTCGACAACATTTATGTCATGTTCCTCAGAAACTACAATTTACAGTTAAGAAGAATAAATATATTTGCAAATTATTATTTTCTTTAAATTTTGTATATAAATTTCTTTTGTTATTTTTTTTTTTATATAAAATTACTTAAACATTATAATTAAAAATTGTTTGTTCAGTTGTTCAATGTATTGTATACCGTTGCATATATCGATCGATGCAGTTCCCGGTGAGACAGCCTACATATATAATGCTTAGGTATTAATGAGAGACATTAAAAGATTGCCCGTTCTATCTAATTCCGGAAAAGAATATTTTAGTTACTCCGGATAAAACAATTTCCGCATAATCGCGATTCGGAAAACTTACTTGCTTCACTGTATCTCGCAGAAATTGCGGTTTTACTTAATAATTTACGTTTATTATTTATTAGAATGTCTGTTGGCTTAAAATGTTTCTCGCATATTAATTTGTGTCTTAACTTATCGATGTCCATCATTACAATATTAATATTGCCGCAATTGCGCATCCGCTCTTTCACAGGAAATTTGAAAAAACTTATATTCTTATCTTTTTAGTAAACAACATATAAGTATCCGGTAACCGAATGGTGTTGAGGACCATTTGTTTCCTCGAAACGGCCGTGCCGGACTAATTATTATATTACTACATAATAAATGAAACTTGTGTGGTGCGGAGGTTGCCGATACTTATGTGTTGTTTACCATACTACGCCACAGTCCTTGCCATCATTATCTTATCTTTTTTATTATTATTATTAATTATTATTAATAATTATTATTATTAACGCACATATGATTTGCAAGTGTTATATTAAACCCGATCAATACTACCTTCACGCTAGCTCAAGAGAGAGTGAACGAGCTCAGTTTTATGGGATTCGAGAATCTCGGTTCCCATTCGACTTGATGCGCCATCTACATGTCGAATGCTACTTTGGTTCCGCTTATACTTATGTGATTGCGTCTCTTTACAATGCCTTCACTCAACGGTATAAGTTAGACTATTGAAAAGTAGTCGCATGTGATTTTTTCCGACAAACGCAAACGCAATATACAATGATTAGACACCGTTTGGTAAAATAAGAGAATGATTTGGAAAATGCTTGTTAGGCAAAATAAATAATTTTATTGTCCTTTTACCGCACCTATTGTAGCTTTTTGAGCGACCCAAGACGCAATTAGTGTGGGGAAGACGTGACGGAGGCTTCTAATCGGACTGTGAAACACCGGGATGCGAATATAATGACCTCGAGCTGTAGGTCAGCGTTAAGTGTAAGTGAAATTGTTTTATGCGAGGGGCAGATGATGATGTTGGAACCGTAAATTGTTTGACAGAGATATGCTGGATTGTTACTACCAATAAAATAATGTTCCTTGCCACCACGCTTAGACGATAACGTATTGGTTTACCTATAAGGGCGTCGATTTGCCACTACAGACTCCAAATTTGTCGTTCATTGCGCATCTTGGATGCGTTATGAAACAGAATACTAGTCTCAACGTGCTTCCAAACTCAGCTAAAACAGAAAGCAATAGAAGAGTGGAATTCGATTTCAGCTAAGCGATGTTACGACTTAATAGTCACTATACCAAAATTTCTAATCTGTTTATATTTGTAATTTTGTCGATTTTTCGATTTATCGCAGTCCCTTTATATACTGTGTGTCTGTATAAGAAAATACATGTGAACCTACTGCTTTGGCATAGATCAGGACGTTGCCCAGAGGAATCACCAGCAGGACGTAGTCGCTCGTCACTTAGCATGATCCTTGTAATTGACGTCAACGCAGGACGCTTGAAAAGAAAGCGTACCACTGTTTCGTTTTTCAGCAAGGCAGCCGCTGTATGACGGGTATCAGCTAATCCTACCTTGTAGAGGCGCTTCTTTAGTCGGCAATGCTCAGTCTGAATCCTAACAACCATGTCGCGGTCTCTTCAGGGCTGTCTCGCAAGCTGCATCTATATAAACTCATTTCAGCGCAACACATACGCCAAACACGTCTTGATGTGTACAACTGTTTGATGATTAATCAGACATTTTAAATTGAAAGAATCGCTTCTGGTCGGAGACGAATCATAAAACCGTCTGGGATACTAGCACCTGGTGCAGATTAATAGGAAACAAGTTTTTAGAATCTTATTTTTATTATTATTTAAAACGTAACAAATGGAAAACTGCTAACAAGACTAGAAATATGTTTGCACAAAATAGTGAGTTTTGGGCAATTAAATAGGTTTATATTTATCGTATTCGTACCCAGTTACCTATTAAAAAAATCCTACTTTTTAAATGTTGTTTTCTTCTTGTTTTTGTTAATATTGAAACCCTGTTTTAGCTTATCAGAAACAGAGAGCCGACGAGAGAAGCGAATACTAACATCGAGTGCCGATTTGAGATGCATGATAGATATACACATTTATAGCACGTATATATGATAGTAAAGTTGTAGCAATATGCTAGGTATAATAACATAACGTACATAATAAAATTCAATTATTTAAGAACATTGCAAAACAGCTACTACAGCAACTACACTGAGGATTAAAAAAGTTCAGTAACATGTTTTACTAAAAAATAAATAAATAATATGCTATGAACCTACGAAACATCAAGTAGGTTTCAATATAATTTTAAAACATACCCACAACCCAATCTCATAACAGAAAAAAGTCGTGACGAAAAATTTCTATTCACATAGACACAATGTTTCGAGCCCACGGAAATGCCCCACCTGTATATGGAAGTAAATGATACATTATCCATGAACCGTGCGTACAACGTGGAAAGCTAATATTGGCGTTTCTGTAACTAGTGATGAGTTCCAACGTAAAGTGAGCAATATTAAAAGAAGTTTATTACCAATCATTGGTATATTTGGATAATTACCATTTTAAATTTGAAAGAATAAAACCAAAATATGACAATAACTGAACCCGTGAATTTGTACTTTAATGAAACGAGAACAATAAGCGGGTGATAACATCAATCGTGAATACAATTATACAACTAGCTTAAAAATTAAATAAACGAAATGTATGTACACTGCCGTTCAGAGAAGTTCGGTCGGTTGGTAAAAAACATGAAAAGGTTACAGAAACAAACGAAACTAAAAACAAAATGCAATTTTATTGTATGTACAGGTAAAAAAGACAAAAATAAATAAGTAAAAAGTTATTCTGGCCTAATATAACATACTGAACATTATTTTTTTTTTTCGTCGAAAAAACCTCCTTTGCTGTTAATCACCGCTCGAACTATTCTTGGCATTCTTTCGATAAGTTTTGTTAAAGGGATGGTGGAATATTAATCCATTCATGTTGCAGAATATTCCGTAAATGTTCTTGTGAAGTTGGGCATATTTTTCGGGTCCTCCTGTCCAGTTCATCCCACAACAACTCTATAGGGTTCAAATCTGGGCTTTGTGGGGGCCATGTCATTACTTTCAGGGTGTGCTGTTCTTCTTGCTCCTTTAGATAGTTCTTACGCACTAACGCAGTGTGTTTTGGGTCGTTGTCATGCATGAATGTAAAGTTACGGCCTCTTATACGCAAGCCTGATGGCACTGCATGATTCTGGAGTATTGCAAAATAATTTTCCTTCTTCATTACACCCTGCACTCTGCATAAATCTCCCGTCCCAGCAAAGGAGAAACATCCCCACACTAACACAGAACAACGCCCTTGCTTCACTGTAGGCACAATGCAGTTCGGGATCACTTTTCGGTTTTAGATCTTCGGACATAAACTCGTCGATTTTGCCCAAAAATCTCAAACTCTGACTCGTCACTCCAAAACACGTGTTTCCAATCATCTCACGACCAATCTAGATGAGAACGGGCCCACTGTAGCCGTTTTGCTCTGTTGCCCCGACGTAATAAGGGTTTTCGAATGGCAATGCGTCCATGAAGGTCCGCTCGTTGAAGTCGACGTTTTACCGTACTCGCCGAAACTTGTTCTTCACGGCCGCGATTGACTTCGGCTGCTATTTGTGGCGCTGTTAATTTTCTATTGCGTTTGCTTAATAATACAATTCTCAAATCTTCAACTTTTGTTGTTTTCCTAGATACTCCAGGACGAACAGGATTTTCTATAGTTGTCCGATATCGCTTTATGATGTCATTTACTGTTGAACTTCTCATATTTATTTTGCAGCAATTTGTCGCCCCGAATATCCTTCTTCAAACAGCGTAATAATGCGTGAACGTATTTCTACACTGGTAGGCTTGCCACGTGCCATTTTGAAGTAAATTTTCTTAAAACTTTCGCGCAAAAACAACAGATGCACACCAACACACGTTTAACAGTAAAATGAAGCAAATTTATATCTTTACGCCTGTGATAAATAAACAAGAGTGATGCTGGAGTATATTTCCTAAATGTATTGTTCGTTAATAATCCCCAAACGTCCCGTTTCAGAAGATCGGTACTTCCGAGAAATTCTTGGAATGATAATAAAAGGGACTTTATTGTGGTTGTCGCAATATTTCTACTTTACATCATAATTTATGGCTTTAATCCCTTAGAAAAGAGTGTATGCTTAATATTTTTCTAATTTTATGTATTAATAATTGTATACAGTGTGATATAATAGATTTTTATTGTATGACCGAACTTCACTGAACGGCAGTGTATAACTGCAACTAAAATCGCTACAAAGTCTGCCAAACTAGTGCCATTGGTGAGGTTTTTTGTTACGATTAAAATTATAAAAATAGAGAAACAATAATTGCCTGTTTTTATTTTTGAGGTATTAAAAAGAATAACATGTTTTGACGAAAACACCTTTTGCCCATTTTTATGTATTTCCAAAGAGAATTTGACTGTGACGCAAAACTCGATTACTGGGATCACTGACCAACCCTACTACAATTTTGCCGAATCCAGGTGTTCCAACCTCCGGTAGGGTTTTCAACATGTCAAACATCTACTTCCGGTGTAATTGACAGTCTTAGATAATTGAAAATATTTTAGTTCAATAATACATGTAGGCTTTATATATATTAGCAAGTTTTCTTCAGTTTTATTTAAAATAATGTTCTTTCAAATACATTCCGAATAAAATATTACGCTTCTCTTCATTAATTTAATAGACTTCCCAGGTGGAAAGTGATGAGAAAATAACTTTAGGAACAATAAGTAAACGCTTGCATTTTCCATTACTTTTACCTACATTTATACCCAAATACCTATTGCTAGATGCTCTTAAAAAAATGTAAAAGGGAACATATTACTGTCCAAATGTGTTTTTAAATTGGTTTTTAACCGATGGTCTAGCGTATAAAGGACTTTTCCAGCATGCAAAGCTGACTAATAGTATACACCGTCCGCCCGTAAGTTGGCGTTATGTAGTAATATTTATATCGATTGTTTTCAACAGTGGACTCCCCTTGCTAAGTTATTTTTCGGTATCGCCAATCCCGATAAAAATAAATCAGTTCTAATAATAAATTCATTCACGCACTCATAAGCGAGAATATACACTGCTTCTCTGATACATAGCCGTGAGGTAGAGCAATGTAGCAGCATACTGGAAGCAGGAAGTAGAGAAAGAAATATTGGGAATTTCCGTCGTGTTTTTAAGTAAAGGAATATATACAATAAAAGTTAAGAATAATCATATAAAATAATATAACTTGCGTTGCTTGATGAATGTGTACGAAAATGTGGATAATAATTTAATTATATATATATTATATTATAATATAATGAGGCAATTTAAAATCAAAAAATAAATTTATTATTCTAAAGGATAACAAATATCAAAATCTAACGCAAAATTAATATTTCATTATTCATCATTAAGGAAATTCTTAAATATTTTTCTCTTCAAAAAATCCGCACTTTGCACTTTGAATAAATTGCGGGCATCCTTTCGAATAATTTTCTTAGTGTATTGCCTGGGATGTTGTTCCATTTTTATTGAAGAATACTCTAGCTGTTCCTTGGAAGTAGAAACAACAATTCGCACTCTTCCAACGAGCTCATCCCACAGTAACTCAATAAGATTGAGATGGGGACTCTTTGGTGGTCATGTCATAATTTGTAGAATATTCGCTTCTTCTTGCTCATTCAGATATTTGGGCTACATGTTTCGGGTCGTTGTTCGCCCAGAAGAAATGGCGCGGGATTTTAATATTTTGGTGTAATGTTCCTATTCCGCAACAAGAAAAGCAACCCCAAACTGAACCGCCACAGTATTTTTATTGTTGGTACAATGAACCGGGGAATCAGTCTCTCATTCACTCGTTATTTCTGGTGCAGCTTTTCTGCGATTTTCTTTACTTATTAATTGCAGTAGACGACCATCTATTAGGGTGGTTATTCGTGATGAACCTGGATGGCCACGGTCTTCCAAATCGCCTATTTGCTGAAATCGGCGAGTAGTATATTTCACTGTCCACGCGGGTAGATAATTTTTCACCGATTTGTCTGTTGAAATAATTTTCTTATTAATTTAACTCCGGACATTTCGAACAATATTATTACCTCACAGTACCACTTATCACTAAAGTTCTCCACTTTCCGTGCGCTTCACGAAATTGGCAGAGACTAGACAGACTCGTGTTTATTCGCCTCTTGAG